>JASAMY010000638.1:0-19257 GCA_030248085.1 Paralinhomoeus sp. GSCO2_6 | reverse complement strand
CAGAGCGGCGACCCCAAAAGTGTGTGCAGAACATGAAAAAAAAAACACCCGCTTTTTGGAACATTTTTGTACAATTTGTCTCAACGCGTTCGAGTACCAAAACGCGGGACGGCTCATTCGATTCCGGTCTAGAAGGCGGTTCTTTTGAGCTATCATTCGCCACAATCCGTTCAGGCAATCAAGAGTTATACGACTGAAAATTCAACAAACCGCATTGAGGAAGTGCTCACATATTAGGGTTGTACGCTGCCGCGTACACCCTGATTATAGACTGTCAATAAAAGGAAACAAGAAGAGCGCTTTACGCAAGACCCACTTGACACGCACGAAGGGGCCCGACAATAGAAGGTGGGCCCCACAGGGAAGGAATTAGAAGGGGACAATTGGCAACATCCGATACGTACACAAGTGCGTGCGTGCGTGCGTGCATGCGTGCGTGCGTGCGTGCGTGCGTGCGTGCGTGCGTGCGTGCGTGGGTGCGTGCGTGCGGGCGTGCATGCGTGCATGCGTGCGTGCGTGCGTGCGAGCATGCGTGCGTGCGTGCGTGCGTGCGTGTGCGTGCGCGTGCGTTCGTACGTGCGTGCGTGCGTGCGTGCGTGCGTGCGTGCGTGCGTGCGTGTGCGTGCGTGCGTGCGTGCGTGAGTGCTGTCGCGTGCGTGCGTGCGTGCGTGCGCGCGTGCGTGCGTGCGTGCGCGCGTGCGTATGGTCTCTTCTAAACGAAGGTTCGTGTTACTCGAATACATTTATTGTCTGGCACATTAGCAGGACTCAATCTGTTTCATTCTCTCCTGTAGCTCCAGACTGTTTGTCGACCCCGGAGTGGGGTGGGTGTTGCGGTGCGCGGCGTACAAGTCTTGTCCTCTTCTCTCTCAGACGTCAAGGCGAACAGACAAAACGAAAACAATCAAACAATTTGTTTGTCCTTTCATGTTTTGTAATCGGCGGTCCGTTGCCATGAACGCGCAACAAAGTTCCAGGGAGATGTGGAGGTTTGTTTATCTATTTGTTTATCAATACACGCCATCACATCATATCATGCGCCATACACGGTACAGACATCATCATTTATTCATCATACGGTGCACAACATTATATGTGGAAGTATACGAAAGCGGAGCAAGAAGCAACCCTAGATGACACCCAAAAGTGATTTAATGTCAAAACTACATAACAATACTCAAAATGCGCAAACTACTGTCGTCGTGACATCTCGTTCACTTTATACAACTTTTGCAATCTCAGGGTATGCAACTCAACTACCTAGGTGCCTTTAATGCCTGTAAATGTTCTTGAGTCTTTACAAAACACACGCGCGTGCAATTAGTGACAGTTCTCCGACGAGGTCGTTCTTGTCTCTCTGCCCGTCTGGTGCAACTGTGCAAGCAAGAGAGCCGTCGCCGACCCGTCTGGTGTGGTGACGCGCCCGGTGGGTCACTGATCGTTTTCCCATGGCTGTCAGCGGCGCGCGTGCGATTATTGACAGAATATGACGGACGGCGGCGTCGAGCCTCAAAGCGCAAGCGCCGCCCGCCGCCGCCGCGTGGGGGCAAACAAAGCGATCGGCGCTGGGATTTGTCAATTCGGCGCAGCCGTCGCCGCCGCCACCGCCGCGCCTCTTTCGCGCCCGTTCGCGCGCGCCATTCAATCGCGCAATTCGTGGAATTCCACTGAATAAAGCGCGAGGCGCGACTGGTCGAGGGCACTCGACAGTAATCGCGACACGCAACCAAAGTGTACTGTATAGTGTGAAGTGAACGTCGCTCCTGCCTTACAAACACGGAATGCGGATGAGTTGTGAGTGTTTAATTCGAAAGCTAGTAATTACCGTAGCCGACCAGCAGAGGCGTGTGGGAAAACGTAGGGACTGGCGACAGGCAAACAACTGCTGGTCTGGGTGTTCGTGGACACTAGCGGATCCAAAGGGGGGGGGGCGGGGGGGCGTGCCCCCACCTGTCGGCAAAGGGTGGCAGCGGGGGCAGGCGTTGCGGGTAGAGAAGGGGCTGAGGGCAGGCGTTGGGGGCAGAGAACGTCGCGGGGGCAGGCAAAGGGGGCAGAAGGGGCCCCAGACGAGAGGGAATAAGGACAAATCGGGCTAATATTGGCCTATTTCCCATAGATTTACACACTCATAACCCGAAAATGTTTGCCTGCGGGCCTGTAGTGTATGGACGACTGAGTTTGGACTAAGGTTTTGACTCTATATTTTGGTTCAGCTCGCCCATCCAAAGTAGAGATGCACGTAAGGCACATAAAGGGGGGCAAGGGATGCAAGCTGACCTAATGTGACTGTTTTGCCCAATAAAATAATGCTCCGATTAGGTTGGAAAACCAAAATTTTCGCCTGCGGCGCACGCTTTTGTGCATACTTTTGGCCACAACTCATGCTAAATTCCTTGAAATTCTAAGGAATGAGGCACTTAACATTGAAAATTTTCGCCTGCGGCGCGATTTCGAAAAGTTGAACAAAAGGTCTCACGTGTTCTACTAAAAACAACCTAAAGAACCGCAAAAATGAAAAATGTGTGTTTTGTAGCGCCACTGCCTGTTTTAAGTGTTGAAAAACATGCAAAAAGCGGGCTGCGCGCCAAACGCGCGAAATATAGCTCTCCAATTGAAATTTAAGCCAAAAAAATATTTTGAGCTTGCCCCCCCTGTCAGAAAATCCTGGATCCGCCAGTGTTCGTGGACGCTGCTGACAGTTACACGCTCGCTGTGTAGACCTCGCGCCGGCGCGACGATTCCTAAGCCAATTCCGGCCAATCAAGAAGCGATTTCCAGTGATTTATTGGACGTGTCCATGTCCTGTCGCGATGACGCACTTGACATCCGCGGCCACGGGAGCGCATGCGTCGCCGCCTTTTGTTCGCAGCTGCCACCGCCCGCAGCGCTAATCGCGGGCTCGTTCACAAGGGGGGGGGGGGGGGGAGGAGGACAATGCCCCCCCCCTCTCCGGCGTCTTGGCAGTCGTTGTCCGTTCATTGTCTTTGCATGCATGGGTGGGAACAGCTCCCACTACAACCGCCCCCCCCTCCCACCCCGCCGCCCAGACCGGCTAATTCCCGCCGCCGCGCGTGTAGGTGTTCGCCGGCGTGCAAACCACCCGTGCTGCTCGGCAGGGATCCTGGCCTGGGGATGGTTTGGTTTTTATTAAAAAAATTTTTTTTTTTAATAAAAATTTTTTTTGTTTGATAAAAAAAAAGGGCCCTTTCTTTTTTTATAAAAAAAAATTTTTTATAAAAAAAAAAAGTGAAATTTGTCTGTTTTTCTCACTATATTTTACGTTTTCCCTTTAGTTTTTCACCAGTTTTGTGTCTTCCCTTCAAGATTGTGCCTGATACGTGGTAATTTGGCCCTTTGGTGCATTTAAGACTCACTGGTTTTTGTAAGAACCAAACATTGGGTGGACATTTTGCCCCGAATTGCTTCGATTTTGGTGAAATTCGAGTTTCTAGACCAACTTGTAGCGCTGATCACGAAAATCAACTTGGTTTTTTTATTTTCGAAATATATGGTTAGAAATACGCATATATCGATTTTTTTCGTTTTTGCTCTGTAACTTTTGTTTTTGATGTCGTATCAAAAAAGTAAAAACATTTTTGGAATCCTCGTGTAATTCTGCATCAGAGAGGCTGCAAAATGTGATGCACTGTTTCTGTCACACGTTGTGTGATGGGCACTTGAAAGTTTTGCTAGTGCCAATTTTCATGGTTTTTTTCGAATACCTCACTATCCTTTAACTTGTGCAGCACCGGACCGCACCCATTCGAAAGAGCGCTTTTTTCTGTATCGATTTATGTCAAAAAAGTTTAAATTATCCATGGAGACGGGGGTGCCACAACCGCTCAAAGTAGGCGTGGTCAGCACCCCCAAAAATTGACTTTTTACTGTAACTCATTTCTGCCAAAGCGCGAGTACTGGATTGTGGTTGGACTTTTGTCCCACTGAGTGGCCGATCCAGGGGGAGAGGAATGGACTCAGTTCCCGCTTCAAAATCGGAAGACTGGGCCTGGGGGGGGGGTGTAGAGGGCAAGGTGGTAGGAGCATAGGCAAGGGATTTTTTTACATACCGTAAATCTTCCAATAGTGCCCCCGGGGCACTATTTTTTCAACCTCTCCTTACCCGGGGGCACTATTGGAGGGGGGGGCACTATTGGAGGGGGGGCTTCTATTATTTCAACCTAAAAATTTTGAATGGTAATGCTAGTTTCGCTGTCAAAATTGCCGATTTTTCGATGATTTTGATCACTTTTGCCACATTTAATGGTTGATTTACCGCTAATAGTTGCTGAAACGTACTAGTATTGGTTAGTAGTAGTGTGTATACACGATATAAATGTACCTACCACTATATTTTTGGCCATAAAAGGCACATGGCACAACATACCCCTTACCCCCGGGGGCACTATTGGAGGGGGGGGGGCTCTATTATTTCAACCTTGCCGTACCCGGGGGCACTATTGGAGGGGGGGGGGGCACTATTGGAGGGGGGGGGGGGGCTGTATTGGAGGATTTACGGTAGCTTGTAGGAGGTCAAGTCAAGTATCACACAATTTTTGCTCGTGGGGCTGTTTTTTTTTAGTATTAATCATCAAAATGGACCGATTATGTGCCCAAATCACCGCCGAAATTGCTCACCATTCATAAATTTCAACATGGTCCAACCCCCCCCCCCCCTTGCAGAATCCGTCCTCTTAAGAAAATTACGATCAGCCACTGGTTCCGCTGTAGTGTAGAGTTCTCGAATAAATATGCAGTTCACTGCGTTTCAAAATCGACGAAAAATAGCAAAAAAAAATCATTAAATCAAAAGTCAACGGAATCGGAAGTCTTCTCTTTTCGCTTGTAGCGAACCCTTGGAGCTTGGTGGTGGAGGCGGCGCCTGTAGCAGTAGACGCCCACAAAAGCCGCCACGATTGCCACAATAACAGCGATGGCCAGCACAGCAATCGTCCCTAAATTTATTTTTGGCTAACAAAAGCAAACCAAAACAACCATCAACGAATAGTGCACCCCAGTCAATAGAAAATTCGCCAACAAAGGGTTCAGACGATGTCGGCGCTGAAGGGGTTGTCGTTGTAGTTGTGGTGGTCCTCCACCGTTCAAACAGCGTGTCAAAAGCGATCGGCATGTTGTAGTCGAAATTCAAATACAAATTCAAATTTGAAATTGCGCCTTTGTTTTCTTTGCGGTAATTTGAATTGTACTTACGAATTGATGATATACACTGTATATATGACATTACATTACAGTACTTTTTCTGTTGCAAATACAATGTCTAATGCATTTTGCATTACGTCTGGACGCGTCTGGACTGTCGTCTTTTTTTTTTGTCTAAACAGACTCACGTCTAGCCTGCTAGAAATGGATAGCCCTTTGCTGCCAGTCGTTTTGTTTGTAATGCATAGCAGCCCTCTGTCAGCTGACTCGCCTGCTACTTATTTTAGCAGCGTGTCAGTGTGCCTGCTACTGCTAGCACTCACTGCAAATTGTGTAGAGAAGAAACAAAATGGGTTGCAACAGAGCTTTAGCATTTTGGATGCTGTGCTCATTGGTTTGTACCTATGAATCCCACCCTGTAAATAGACCAGTAAGAACCGTTGATGACAGTCTGCCATTTGCAACAAGATTGCAAGACTTTTGCTCATCTGATTGCATGTCAGCGATACGGTCGCTTCACCAGGATGATGAGCAGCAAGCTAGTGGGCAAGGTCCAGATCAGAGCAGTGGCAGAAAAAGAGAATCGGCAAGAGATATGCATGGCAACCAGATGCAAGAAACAAGCCAATCGCCACCCAGTGAAATTGACAATCAAGAAGCAGTTGGAGAACCAACGAATGTTCCTGAATATCAGAACCGGCTACCACAGAGCCAAACTGAGGAACATTCATCCGAAGAATGCTATTTTTCCAGAGAAAGAATTTCACCTGAAGAAACCATTCCTAGAAGTCGACCGACC
The DNA here is from genome assembly GCA_030248085.1 of Paralinhomoeus sp. GSCO2_6. NCBI lineage: Eukaryota > Metazoa > Nematoda > Chromadorea > Monhysterida > Linhomoeidae > Paralinhomoeus > Paralinhomoeus sp. GSCO2_6. The sequence goes on along the minus strand of JASAMY010000638.1, from coordinate 13,301 downwards.
ATTGTGTCAACACAATGCGAAGGAGAGCTGACCAGGTTGGACACTGTAAATAAACTGTATGCGCACTGCACATGCATATGCACACTGTAAATTTTGCGAATGGATCAACTGGGTGCTGCTGACTAGGCACCACCTAAGACCTAGTGGGCACTTCCAAACTACATAGGCATCAGGATGTCATGAGACGACAAGGTGCCTGCCCAAATACCCACAGGGCGATAACTATATGTAGACACCATTCTCTACTGATTAGTTTCACTACAGAGCAGAGCTCCAAAGGTGTAACTGACCCTTTTACCTGAGGAGTTGAATTTCAGATTTCCCAAATCCCAATGTCATGAGGTATACATGGTATACATTTTGCCATTTCGAAAATTTTCGTCTGACAGAGAGACCTCAACAATGCTTCTCATGTGCTGAAAACAGTGTTGCAAACAAAAAATGATGAATTTTAGCTAAAAAAAACGTGCAGCAGTGACATCAAATTACTCAAGGAGCATGGACAGCACATTCAGCAGAGTGGATAGCTGCAGTTAGTGCAGGTTAGGGTGGCACCTAGTTTGATCAGCGGCGCCTATAAATAGGATGTGTGCCCACTTGGCTGGCATTGGGTGGCTGGCACCTACTTGTCCTAGACTGGTAAATTCTTGGAATAGGTCAATGCAGCACAAAATAAAGGTTATGTTTAGACTCTATGATTTAATGGACAGTGCTACTGATCAAATGTATGGAGCCCAACATGAAGCAGAATTGATATACAAGAGAGGAACAGGAAACGTTGACTTTGATTTGGATGATCCAGCTGTTCAGGAGCAAGCAAAATCTCTCTTTGTTTGCAAAAATCACATTTTAGAACTTGGTTGGTTAGCTCTTTTATTGTAGAGTACAAAAATCAAATTAGCACATTTAGGACACAGTTGGGCACAGTATGGACGAGGGAAAACACATTTCTATTTTAAAGGGAATGGCAAAAAGACATGTGGTATTCCAAATGATGAGGCTGCTGTTCATGCAACAGACAAGCAAAAGCCAGTTGCTCTAAGAGGAGCCTATGTGTCTGTTGAACACTCTGCTGTTTACTTGAAGAAATATGGTCGCCACATCCATCCAGGGCAAGGTTGGTTTCAATGTATCCACTGTAGCAAAATCTTGGACCTACACTTGCATAATGCACTGTTCATGCACAGACATAAAATAGCATGATTTTAGTTCTCTGCAAAAGCCACAAGGATTTCATGACCAAACTGGTTGCCCAACACACAGTGGTTTGTCAGTTGTATAAGTAGTGTTTCTGCACATGTTGGTTGGTAATTCAACTTCAGGAGAATGCTGGTAGAGGAATAGAACCACCAACAGACAATTTTGCAAATGCACCTACATTGTCACGAATGTCATCTCATGCATCCGCTCAGTACTGTGGATCACAGTCAAGTTCAAGAGGCAGCAGCCAACCAAGTCCTGGAAGAAGAGAAAGCATCTATGTACCAGACCGACAGCACAGACAGCAGAGAAGAGTTGGACAAGAAACGAATGCTGTCTTGCAGTTTGCTCAACAACTTGGCCTACAAAATACACGCAGCATCCAACGCGACTGGTATCAAGTGACAGCCCGCACCAGAAGACGAAAGCTGTATTCCACGCAAAAAATGCTTGGCGCAATATTTCGCACAGTAGTTGGAAACAACGAGCAAACTATAAAGGACGTTCAGAGACAAATGCTAGGGGATGCTGATGTTGCAAAAGCTATTGAAAAAAGTGGAAGCAGAATCAAGGCACTGACTATGGAAGTTGCAAGGCTGTACGAAAGAACAACTTCAAAGTTTGAAAGACGGGCTCTATTGTCTCTATTACCTCCATTTGTAACCTATTCCTTCTTGCAAGATTACATTCCAAATCTGACATTGTGGCGGTTCAACGATGCTCGGCAATACAAAGTTGCTGACAGACCAAGACCAGAGACCCAAACACGCACCAGATATGACTGGAAAAAGGTGGATGCGGCCATTGCATTTATTACACAGCCGCATGTGCAAACATTGCTGCCATTTGGGGAAGTGAAAACAAAAACGTCAGATGGAACTACCATAAGTCTTCCACTTGTAGTGCGTGGCATCAACAATGAACACCTTTATCACCAATATGAGAGGTGGAGCACAGAACACTGCCCAGAATTGAAGTTGAGTAGAACAACCTTTCTCCAGATGCTTGGAGATCTAAAGGGTCGTCAGCGCAAAGCCACTCATGGTTTTGATTATATAAAAAATGACATGATTGAAGGATTTACGATGCTGGAAACAATTGTTGCCCAAATTGCTGAGAGTGGCGTTGATGAAGAAGGAATTGTTGGAGAAGATTGGGCTAACGCAACACAACACCGGGTCAAACAAGCCTATTCATACCTCATGCAAGACTACACAAGTCACATAAAAATGGCAAGTCGAATTGCAACACACTGTGCAGCACATGCTCTGTCAGATCCTGAAGCAAACACTTTATCACTCAACTGCTCAGCTGACAGTGAAGCACCACATGACCATGACCTTATTTGTGCACAATGTGAGATGATTGGAGAATTGAAAGCTGACATTAGAGCAAAACTTGAAGCAATACAGATTGATGGCAAACAAAGGCTTCTGTTGCACCTTGCACAAGCAGAGAAGCACATTGATGAAGGTCAACGTCATGAAATGCGACGTTTTTTTGCTGAACAAGGGAGGCAATGGATAGTAAACAATTTGGGAGCAAACGATGCATTACTAACAGCTGATTACATGATGAAAGTGGAAGTAAGCCATATTGATTGCACAGTATTGTACAGAAAAAACTAATTATTTAGGTTCCATTGGCATATCGTGAGACCAGCCGAGACTGGTATGCCAAGAAAACTGTCTCAGTTCATGTTGGACATGTTCTTCGTCGAGTTGATGCCACCAGATTCAAATTTGTTGTATACTACCATGTATTTGAAGAAAAAGAGTCACAGGATGCCGACGCAACAGTTGCTGTAATACAAGACATTCTACATGACATAAAACAGGATGGCATCACAAACATTTTTTTACGCAGTGACAATGCAGGTAAACCATAGTTACCTAGCTAAATTATAGCCTATATACCCTATAGTTAGTCAACATTTCACAATAGTAGCCCCTCCCTGGATGCCTTTGAGTTACTCGCCCCTCACAATTAGCCCCCCCCCACATCCTATGGAGGGAATTGAACAATTAGCCCTATACGAGATGGTTTACAGTATCTCTGCATGGCAAATCTAAACTTATCCATTTAGTTGACACTTTGAAACAAGCATCCTTTGCAGGTTGTTATCATTCAAGTACCACTATTTCGCTGCTATACACTGCAGCACAAGAAACAGGTGTCAGTATAAACACAGTCACATTCAGTGAAGCACAAGCTGGAAAGGCCATACGCGATGTATATTCATCAGTAGCAAAGCGGTATTTGTGGATCTATGTAGACAGTGGGAACACCATTGAAAATGCAAATGATATAGTGACAGCCATTGAACGGTCATTGTCAGATCAGCATGGCACAGATGCAGCAACACCTGTTGGAATCCGAGTCCATCTTGTAAAGATCAGGCGTCCTCAAGAACCTCGGCTTCATACTGCTGCAATTCCCAAAATTCGAGACTACAATGTGTTTCAATTTGCACAGAACAATCTCATTGCCTGGAGATACAGCCAAATTGGAACAGGAAAACAGATACCTTCTCTGCCCTTTGGAAATTTGAACATCAGTCAATGGCGCATGTAGAAAGGACAAGAGTAACGACTAGATATGGATGGGGTGTTATGACAGAAGCTCAAGAGGCTGTAAGACCTAATGACTGTTCAGATAGCAGCACTACTCACATGGCACATGTGCAACCATCACCTAATGAACAGCAAGAAGACAGTCATGTGTTTGATTGTCCTGAACCGAACTGTATTGCCAAGTTTGTAAGGGAGGGCAACTTGTTGCATCATATTATAAAAGGAAGACACAAGTATGTGCCACAAAAAGTGACACAGCAGGACTATGCAATCATGACGTACAAGCAGACACTTGAAGGATTCAGGATGGCAAATGCTCCCAACATAATAAGAGAAGCATTTACAGTGCTTGAAGGTCAAGAAGAAGAAGACAACAAAGGTTTATCTAATGTGCCTAAGGGGTGGGCACTTCCAGTACGAAGGCAATTCCAACCATTTTCGCAAAATGTCAAAAGTTGGCTAATTGATATATTTGACCAAGGAGCACGCTCAAATCGAAAAATGGACCCGAAAAGAGCAGCTAAACTCATGGAAACCACAAAGTTGGATGGAAAAGACCGGTTTCTGCAGTCAGAGATGCTGACTTGGCGACAAATCGCCAGTTTTTGGTCGAGAAGGCGTAGTGCATTGCAGAAACAACCAGCTTCAGCGCAAACAGTAGAGGATAATCCAACCAGTGAAGGAGATCCTGACCTGGACTTTGAGGTGCACAAGTTACTGTAAATTTAGCAATGAACAGGGGGCACTAATTTTTCAACCCACCCACCACCTTGGGTGGTCATTGGAGGGGGTGGGGTCCAATGGAGGGGTGAACTTTGGAGAAGTACTGGTTTTGATTTGGCGATTTTGAGGCATTGAAATTCGTGGGATAAAAACTGTTGTTGTTTAGGATGACCCCATGTTCAACACCCTAGACAACAACATTGGAGAGCTACTACAGGCTGCTGATGATGCTGTGGATATGCCTCCAATTACAAGCACACCTGCAACAGCAAAGAGAAAGCAAGAGGACAGATCAACTAGAGGAAACAAACGACGTAGACCAGGCAGAGATGATTTGATTGTGGTCTAGGCGTGTTATACACATTGGTACACATGGGACAGTCCTCTAATAAAGTGGGATATGTGGTGAGTTGCTTGTTCTAGAACTACACACAACAGCGGGACAAAAGTCCAACCACAATCCAGTACTCGCGCTTTGGCAGAAATGAGTTACAGTAAAAAGTCAATTTTTGGGGGTGCTGACCACGCCTACTTTGAGCGGTTGTGGCACCCCCGTCTCCATGGATAATTTAAACTTTTTTGACATAAATCGATACAGAAAAAAGCGCTCTTTCGAATGGGTGCGGTCCGGTGCTGCACAAGTTAAAGGATAGTGAGGTATTCGAAAAAAACCATGAAAATTGGCACTAGCAAAACTTTCAAGTGCCCATCACACAACGTGTGACAGTAACAGTGCATCACATTTTGCAGCCTCTCTGATGCAGAATTACACGAGGATTCCAAAAATGTTTTTACTTTTTTGATATGACATCAAAAACAAAAGTTACAGAGCAAAAACGAAAAAAATCGATATATGCGTATTTCTAACCATATATTTCGAAAATAAAAAAACCAAGTTGATTTTCGTGATCAGCGCTACAAGTTGGTCTAGAAACTCGAATTTCACCAAAATCGAAGCAATTCGGGGCAAAATGTCCGTTTTTGGCTTCCAATGTTTGGTTCTTACAAAAAGCGAGTCTTAAGCATTGAATATGGACGTAGGTACATGCCACCACATTACCTGTGTGGTATACATGTTGTACATTGTACATACCATTGTACATTGTAGTGCGCCTGTGCATGTAAAACGAGCTATTCATGTATTTGTATGGCCATTTATGCGTTTCGGATAGAATATGGACATAGGTACATGTAGCGATGTCACCAAAAATAAAAATTTAATTAATTAAATAATTCAAAATAATATTTTAAGTGCATTAAAAAACAAAAATTGTTAAAAAAATAATTCTGTCATGCAGTTTTTTTAATTAAAAATTAAATAAATAATTATTTGAATTTTTTTAAAAGTTAAAAATTAAATAAATAATTTTTTGCAATATTTTTTTAACAATTTTTTAATCACACGCTTAAAAAATTGATTTTTTAATAGACTTTTCAAGTAGTTCATGGCAAATTTGTCTTTTCCCATTGATTATTGGTGTCCATTTTGTCTACCTCTACCACCATGTCATTATTGGCATGTTGTTGCCATCAAATTTATTGTCTTTCCTTTCAGTCCTGTCACACTCAGTGGAGGGTGTGTTCATTTGTAATCACTTCAGTAGGTTTTTGAATGGACTCATCCATTGCAAACATTGGAATGGAGGGAAGTGGTGTTTTCAGCACATGACATATGACGCTGTACATTGAAATTAATCAAGTATAATGAAGTAATCGGTGTGCTGGACGGTAAGTGTGAGTGAGTGTGTGTGCAACATTGTGCGCGTAAGTAGCCACAAAAACTCTCTATCACAAATCTTTCCCACCCCACACTCAGCCCCGTCTTATAGCCCAATTGACACATTGGTAAATTCAAAGTTCGCTCGGTAGTTTAATTCAAGGGTCTACTTCATTGAGGCGTGACATGCACAGTGCATTGCCATGCGCGCACCGCATCAGATACTTCTCTTCTCTTCAATGTGTAGGAGTCAACTTCATATGAATATTTGCTTGCAATTGAAGAAGGTGTACTGGGGTCCTCCACCTTACAGTAGGTAGATGACCTCACAAGAGCCCCAAGGTGATGGGCATAGATTTGTTGCATTCTTACATACATGCATGCTACCACAGAAGTATGTACATGCATCCCAAATGCACACTTTTAAAATACCCAGTTAAAAATTAGTTAATTAAATAATTTAAATAATTCTTCAGAATTCTTTAACTTTTAAAAATTAAATAAAAAATTATTTCGAATATTTTAATAATTAAAAATTAAAAAAAAAATTATATGGAATTTTTTAATAGTTAAAAATTAAAAAAATAATTCATCAGCAATTTTTGGTGACATCGCTAGGTACATGCCACCACGTTCCCTGTGTGGTATATATGTTGTACCTTGTACATACCATTGTACGTTGTTGTGCACCTGTGGGTGTAAAGGAAGCTATTTATGTATTTGTATGGCCATTCAATGCTTTTGTGGATCACAAGGAGGTGGGGTCCCACAGGAAGGAATTAGAAGGGGACAATTGGCAACATCCTATGCGTACACAAGTGCGTGCGTGCGTGCGTGCGTGCGTGCGTGCGTGCGTGCGTGCGTGCGTGCGTGCGTGCGTGCGTGCGTGCGTGCGTGCGTGCGTGCGTGCGTGCGTGCGTGCGTGCGTGCGTGTGTTTTCTCCGAAACGAAGGTTTGAGTTCTTCGAATGCGTTTATTGTGTGCCACATTAACAGGACTACAATCTACAGTCTACGTTTCATTCTCTCCGGTAGCTCCAGACTGTTTGCGGACCCTTGAGTAGAGTGGTTTTACTGTGCGCGACGTATATAGTGGGCCCTAATGGGCTTAGCCGCCTCTCAGACGGCAAGGCGAACAGACAAAACGAAAACAATCAAACAGTTTGTTTGTCCTTTAAGTGTTGCTTTGTAATCGGCGGTCCGTTGCCATGAACGCGCAACAAAGTTCCAGCGAGAAAGATTGTACCGCTTATTACAGTACTGCAGGCACGCTTGCGTGCATTTGTAAGTCACTTGAAGAGCGCTCAACTGGTTTAGAGGAAACATACAAGCCGACATTGACCAACGTTCTAAATATCGAGCGCGGCAGAGCCGTTGAGCGATTTGTTTGTTTATCTATTTGTTCGTTCTTCAAGACACGTCATCACATCATACGCCATATGTACACGGTACATATGTACGTACATCATTGGTATTCATCATACGGTGCACAACATTACATGTGGAAGTGGAAATATACGAAAGCGGAGCATGAAGCAACCCAAGATGACACCCAATAGTATATTAATATCAATTCCAACAATACTGAAAATGAAATGTTCATCCTGGTAATAATGCTGTCGCCACGACATCTCGTTCACTTTTTGCAGCTTTTGCAACCTCAGTTTATGCAACTCAACCATGTGCCTGTAAAAGTGTAGTAAATGTTCTTGAGTCATTACTAAGCACACGCGCGTGCAATTAGTGACAGTTTTCCGACACGAGGTTCGTTCTTGTCTCCCTACCCTCTCGAAGCAAGATGAGTGGAGAGAGCCGTCAACGACCCGTCTGTCTGGTGTGGTGGTGACGCGTCCTCTGTGGGTCACTGATCGTTTTCCCATGGCTGTCAGCAGCGGCGCGCGTGCGATTATTGACAGAATATGACGGACGGCGGCGTCGATCCTCAAAGCGCAAGCGCCGCACGCCGCCGCCGCCGCCGCCGCCGCCGCGTGGGGGGCAAACAAAGCGATCGGCGCTGGGATTTGTCAATTCGGCGCAGCCCTCGCTCGCCGCCGCCACCGCCGCGCCTCTTTCGCGCCCGTGCGCGCGCGCGCCATTCAATCGCGCAATTCGTGGAATTCCACTGAATAAAGCGCGTGGCGCGACTGGTCGAGGGCTCTCGACAGTAATCGCGAGGGCGCGACACGCAATCGACCGCTCTTGGACGCAACCAAAGCACCGTAAATCCTCCAATACAACCGCCCCTCTAATAGTGCCCCCGGGTAAAGAGAGGTTGAAAAAATAGTGCCCGGGGGCACTATTGGAGGATTTACGGCATACTGTATAGTGTGAAACTTGCTCCTTCCTGGCACATAGGTACCTTGTACAGGAACGCGGATGAGTTGTGAGTGATTAATTCGAAAGCTAGTAATTACCGTAGCCGACCAGCAGAGGCGTGGGAAAACGTAGGGACTGGCGACAAGCAAACAACTGCGGATCCGGCTGTTTGTGGACGCTGCTGACAGTCAACTGAACCCGCTTGCTGCAAGCTGATGCATCGGTCTCTGCGTGCCCCGCACACAGACTTCTGTGCGCTCGCGACACAACGCACACACACGCACCCAGCCCAAACAGAAGGCAGCACGCGTGTCGTCTTACACGCTCTCTGGGTAGACTTCGCGCCGGCGCGACGATTCCTAAGCCAATTCCGGCCAATCAAGAAGCGATTCGCAGCACTGGCGGATCCAGGGGTGGGGGAAAGGGGGAATTCCCCCTCCCGAAATCGGAAATCTAGGGGGGAAAAGGGGGAAAGGGATAGGCGGTGGGAGAAGAAACACGCCTAGTGGGCCCAGTTTTCAGCATAAAATTGCTTGTAGGTGGTCGAAAGCAGCAAAATTTTCGCCTGCGGCGCCGTTTATATTCGTTAATCGACACAAATGGACCGATTAGGTGTCCAAATCACTGCCAAAATGGGCCAAGATCCAAAAAGTTCAACAGGGTCCTCCCTTCTGCAAAATTCCTCCCCCCTCCGAAATTTTTTTCTGAATCCGCCGGTGATTCGCAGTGATTTATTGGACGTTTTCATGTCCCGTCGCGATGGCGCACTTGACACCGCCGCGCCCACTGATGCAGGCGCATGCGGCGCCGCGTTTTGTTCGCAGCTGCGACCGCCCGCGGCGCTAACCGCGGGCTCGTTCACAAGGAGGGGGGGGGGGGGGGGTGAGAGGACAATGCCCCCCTTCTTCTGGAGTCCTGTCAGTCGTTGTCCACGCGCCGTTTATTGTCTTTGCTTGCATGGGTGGGAACAGCTCCCCTACAACCCTCTCCCTCCCCATCCAACCGTGGCGCCTAATCGGACTAGGTATTTCACGCCACAACGCGTTTATTGGACGATTGCAAACAACCCTCGCCTTTTGCGCCCCAGATATCCTGGGCAAAGTTAAGGGATTGAATGTTAAATGGCGCCTCCGGACACGTGAATGTCACACATTTGCTGTTGGACGAATCATGTAGATGTGGTGCAACATTTGTGAGATACATTTATGCGCGACTTAATTGACAGATTGTAATCACTCACTTTTTCTAATTTTGGCTACTGTACCATTTTACGAAATCATCCATTTATTGTGTTTTATGCTCGCTATGCATGGACCCCTTGCACTCGTACCACGCGTACCATATACCGGTACTTTTGCGAATCTCTAGACATTGAAAAACGGTAGCAATGGCGGATTCAGGGTGGGGGGAAGGAGGGGAATTCCACCTCCCGAAATCCTAAGTCTAGGGGGGGGAGGTGAAAATGGGAAGGGCTGGGCCGTGGGAGAAGAGACGTCCTAGCGAGCCTACTTTTCCGCATAAAAATCCGTGTAGGTGGTCGAAAATCGCAAAAACTTTCGTCTGCGGCGCCGATTTCATGTACGTATTACTTGTCAATAATGATCGATTGGGTGTTTAAAACATTGCCGACATGTCCCAGCATCTGTGAATTTCAACAGGGTTTTTTCCCCTTCTACTAGATTCTTTCTTCCTCCAAAAAAAAATTTCTGGATCCGCCAGTGTGCGGTAGCGTTTCTTAAGAACTGAGGCTCGCACGCAATGCGACGCTGCTAATCCATCACCATTGAACCACTCGACTGACCATTACGCAGTTCATACGAAAGTGTGTTTGCACGTGTCTCGTGACAGGTGCGCAGTTACCATAGCTGGACAGCACTAATTGGATCAAATGCCCCCACCCCCACCCACTCCCCACACTTCCCAAACATCTCAGACAATGCAAACAGCAGCGCGCACCGCAATGTTTGTACTACAAGTGCGACAAACAATACCCCGCTGACCTGACTTTTAAACTATTTTGGTTTTCGGAGGAAAGTTCGAAGAATTACAGATGAGCAAATGTACCTAGTCGGTTAAACACTGGTAATGAAACCTCACTGATGGGTTTCCTTTATACATACAAACGTTTATTGGAAGGTACAATAGGATTAAAGACTGTGTTGCGAATGTGACTGGTTGCTGCATTTGGTTTATATTTTATACATGGTTTGTTCAAACTGAAGTTGATCAGTTGCAATGCGAAAGTGGCTAGAAATCAGCGAGGCATGCCTTAATACCATTCCTTTTCAAACTGGACTTCAACACAAGAGTGTCACATATTCGCCTTTTTTGCAGCCACCTGCAAATTTTTCCTTAATCTATTTGTTCGTTCTTCAATACACGTCATCACATCATTCGCCATATGTACACGGTACATACGTACATCATTGGTATTCATCATACGGTGCACAACATTTTATGTGGAAGTGGAAATATACGAAAGCGGAGCATGAAGCAACCCTAGATGACACCCAATAGTGATTTAATATCAATTCTAACAATACCTGGTAATTAGAGTTGGGAAAAATACGTTTTGACTTTGGACCGACGTATTTTTTTGAAAAAATACGGCATTTTTTTAAAAAAATACGTATCTTTTGTATTTTTTAGAGTACGTATGTACATGTACCATACATCATAGTAAGCCATCAGCGGTCTCCAAAGCTTAGAAATCGGTGCATGCAAACGCTGCAACGCTGTAAAACTGCGGAAGGACGCAAGCGGACGTGTAGGAGTGTGTGTGCGTACGTGTGTGCGAGAGCTGAGTGTGTGGGTGAGTGGTGCGTAAGCGGAGTAATGAGAGACCAGGAGATTTTGGCATCCAACAAAGTGAGCCAAGAACGCGACACAGGGCGCGACGCAGAAATTGAGGGCGTGAAGAGGAGCTAGCAATAGCAAAAGCTAGCAGAATCAATTGTTGGGTCCGTGTCCGCTGCATCCAAAACCTACTTTAAGCAAAACGTAAGCGTCGTAAGAATAATGTGATGTTAAACAAATCGTCTTTTGGGAAGTCTACCCGCCACACAACTCACAAAATGCTGTTCAATGTAAGGTACATTGATTAACAACAAATGTTTTATTATCTATTGCAGGCTGATTCAACAAAATACAGGTTTACGACTCCGACTTACGACTATAACCTTACGATTACGACTACGACCGTATTTTTTAAAAATAAGATACAGACGGCAGCGTATTTTTTCAAAAAAATACGTGTATTTTTTTGGAAAAATACGTTTGAAAAAATACGCGCCCAACTCTACTGGTAATACTGTCGTCACGACATCTCGTTCACTTTATGCAACTTTTGCAACCTCAGTTTATGCAACTCAACTAGTGTAGGTGCCTGTAAAAGTGCAGTAAATGTTCTCTAGTCTTTACAAAACACACGCGCGTGCAATTAGTGACAGTTCCTCCTACTCGAAATTCGTTCTTGTCTCCCCGCCCTCCCGAAGCAAGATGGGTGAGGAGAGCCGTCGCCAACTCGGCTGGTGTGGTGAGTGGTGACGCACCCTGTGGGTCACTGATCGTTTTCCCATGGGTGTCAGCAGCGCGTGCGATTATTGACAGAATATGACGGACGGCGGCGTCGATCCTCAAAGCGCGCGCGCCGCCCGCCGCCGCGTGGGGGGGGGGGGGGGGCAAACAAAGCGATCGGCGCTGGGATTTGTCAATTCGGCGCAGCCGTCGCCGCCGCCACCGCCGCGCCTCTTTCGCGCCCCGTGCGCGCGCGCGCCATTGAATCGCGCAATTCGTGGAATTCCACTGAATAAAGCGCGCGGCGCGACTGGTCGAGGGCTCTCGACAGTAATCGCGAGGGCGCGACACGCAATCGACCGCTCTTCGACGCAACCAAAGTATACTGTATTGTGTGAATCTTGCTCCTTTTTGACAAAAACATGGAATGTGGATGAGTTGTGAGTGTTTGAAAGCTATAATTACCGTATAGTTCGACCAGCAGAGGCGTGGGAAAACGGAGGGGCTGGCGACAGGCAAACAACTGCGGGTCCGGCTGTTTGTGGACGCTGCTGACAGTCAACTGACCCGCTCGCTGCAGGCTGATGCATCGGTCTCTGCGTGCCCCCGCCCCGACTTCTGTGCATTCGCGACACAACACACACACACACACACACACACACACACACACACACACACACACACACACACACACACACACACACACACACACACACACACACACACACACACACACACACACACACACACGCACCCAGCCCAGACAGAGGACAACACGCGTGTCGGCTTACACGCTCTCTGTGTAGACTTCGCGCCGGCGCGACGATTCCTAAGGCAATTCCGGCCAATCAAGAAGCGATTTCCAGTGATTTATTGGACGTGTCCATGTCCCGTCGCGATGACGCACTTGACACCACGACCACTGACAGAGGCGCATGCGTCGCCGCGTTTTGTTCGCAGCTGCGACCGCCCGCGGCGCTAATCGCGGGCTCGTTCACAAGGAGGGGGGGGGGGGTGAGAGAGGACAATGCCCCCCCCCCTCTGGAGTCCTGTCAGTCGTTGTCCACGCGCCGCTCATTGTCTTTGCATGCATGGGTGGTAAAAGCTCCCCTACAACCCTCCCCCCCCCCCAATCCAACCGTGGCGCCTAAACGCGTTTATTGGCCGACTTGCAAACAACCCTCGTCTTTTGCACCGCACTATCTTGGGCAAAGTTAAGGGATTGAATGTTAAATGGCGCCTCCGGACACGTGAATG
>JASAMY010000282.1:0-19262 GCA_030248085.1 Paralinhomoeus sp. GSCO2_6 | reverse complement strand
ACTTCCGTATGTATACGTACACTGTACATTCCTTTACGCCAACCGCTTGCCTTTCCTCCAAGTCCGCTGAGTGTTCTGTATGGTACATAGATTTACTGGAAAAAATGTCGTAACCAAAGCCACACATTTGGACTGTTGTAGTATGTATTTGGTCAGCTGCCGGTGCAGTTGTGTCCATGGGGTATTATACTGCTCTTTCGCCGTAGTGTACTGGCTGGAACCACGCTGCCCGACTTAGGTATGCGTACTACCTGAGGCGGCCTGTGCGCGAAGTAGAGCAGCGCCAGCGAGAACACGTCGCTCACTCCCAAGAAGATGGCCATAGCACGAGACGTCTCTCTTGTTGCTTTGCACCAACAGATGGCAATGACTCATAACTCACACTGACATTCACAATGGGGCACTGCTGTGCATATGGGTACTATACAAAATGAGAGCGACGGAGGCGTCACGCGCGAGTTGAAAGAAGGCGCTGTCGAGAGGGGGCTGCTGGCGTTTTTGAACGAGCACGACGAGCAGCATCACGTAGACGATAGCGGACGCGAACGCGACCACGCCCATGGCCACGTCCATCACGGTGAACCAGAACAACATGGCAGCTGCAACGGAGAGCGGAGTTTTTGGATTGCCGCAATGAACACGCACGTTGTTTGTATCTAATGTAGTACAATCATTGTGCAATATTTCTCTATTTTACCCTTTCTTTACTGGAGATTTGGCCCAGTTGGTTTGGTGCAGAACAGAGCAAAAATGCAGGCGAATTACAAGTCTGTCTTTGTTTACCTGTCGTTTTTGTACCTCTACGATGCAGGTTATGTACCGTAGTTGAACGAAGCCCTGACGAGCGTTGCGTCCCGTATACTGGATCAGCAATTGGAGTGGTGGACACCCTAAAACGACGAGACTGGACGCGCCGGTGACGTGACAAAATGGGTTTGCTGCAAAATGGGTTTCACAAACCCATTTTGCTGACAATATGGGTTTGTCGGCCTGCAAAATGGGTTTACTGCATCTATAACGTTGAATCATTTTGCATCCGTGCCAGTTTGAACGTCTAATGTGCACGCTTCATCAAGACGATCAATTGTTAGTGCCGACATCGGTCACACAGTCCCTTGCCGCATCCTCATCTTCGTCAATCTTGCGCAATCATCTTCGAGAATTAGGATGTACATTTGGAATAACTCTTGCACCGCTTGATGGATCGGCTTGAGACTTTATACACGTGTGTAGAATACCGGGTATGCAAAAACAGCTTAGTTAATTAGTTAAACAGCAAAAACGTTTAATCACAACAGTAGCAATCAGCTAAGAGAGTTATCGCAATAGTGACTTCCACGATTGCGCGTGGCAATTGCGATTCGCATTACGGCCAAACTAAAATTTTGTTTTCATAGATGTATCCTGTTCAAAATTTTAAGTGGGTCCATCAAGAGTGTGCAAGAGTCGTTCAACATTCAGTGGATTTAAAAGAATCTTGTAGTGTATTCGCCTCTCTCTTGAAAAAATCCTACATTACGCTGCTGCGCCGACGTAGACTACTTCACAACCACACTCAAACCTCACACTTATCGAGCAATGCCTGACGCTTCAGCGTTAGTCAATGCAATGCCAATTGCGTTTAAGCGTCGCAGTGTTCGGATCTACTCAAAACATATTTTACTTTTACTTTCACTTTTGATTTACCAGATGCATCGGCGTTGACATTCGTCTGTACTGTTTGCGCCGACGTCGTGAAAGTTTGCGGACCGAAATCGCCAGAGACGCTAAGCTGGACGCGTCATGCAAACTCTGTGCAACGGGATTACCAAAACATGGTTACAGAACAATTTTGTAGCGAGAAGCACACTCCTTCAGCAAGCAACAGAGCGCAAACCCATTTTGCAGCCATGCAAACCCATTTTGCACGTCTTTGGGCCTGCAAAATGGGTTTCACAAACCCATTTTGCAACAATATGGGTTTGTGAAACCCATTTTGCAGGCAAACCCATATTGATACGACACCGGCAACTGTGCTGCTTGCACGTACACTCAGGAGCTGTTGACGATTGTTGTTGCGTGAGTGAGGTCGTGTAGGTAGCACTCCGGAGCCGCTGTCGCAGCGCCCGCGGTCACGCAAAGGCGATCGAGGCAAAGTCATTTCCGCTCGCTTTTCCAACGCAATCAAGTTCGATTAGACCGACAAAATGCATGCCGCTGGCCTTTGTGCTCGCTAGATCTACGATCTAAATACGTAGCAACAAATCTCAATCGTTGCGACTGCACCGACGCGTTCTCAGGTTGCACGCGCCTTGGCGGCAGCCGACCTAAACGGTTGGGCCAGGGCCCATGCGGGACCGCGGCATTTTGAACAAGTTTCATATACTGTGAATCCTTCAATAGTGCGTCTTTCTCAATTAGCGGACCCCTGTAAATCGTGCCTCCGGTACGGAACGATGCGTTAACAGTGTCCTTTCACAAAGAAGGCACGGGCAACAAGTGACACTCGCTGGTTCCTTAAAACAAGAACAAGTCAGGAAGAGTAAAGACTGCCACACCTCCACACTCACTTCAGCAATCCAATCTATGCCGTACATACACTTGCATCTACATACAGTATAGGTATGCCACTAGAGGGATCCAGTCAAAGCTACAATCAGAAAAAAATACATCATAAAAAGAAAAAAAAGTATAAAATTATAGGTCGAATCGTTTTGCTCAACACACGAGCCGAACCGAAAAATTGTGATTACCAATTACCGTACCTCGCCATTCGAATATTCTAAGCCTGGTGTATGAGCTTGGGTGAATGATACGGCGCGCGTGAGTACCCGCGACCTGAGTGCGGGCATCGGTCCATCGCGAGACCATCAACGGCGCTAGCCCGAAGTGTAAGAGGGCTACATTAGGTTGGGCCAGCACAAGCCGTAGCAAATTAGTTGGTCTAATCGAACTTGATTGTCAGAAGCGAGTGAGGGTAATGACTTCGTTTTTGTCGCCTTTGCGTGACTGGACACTGGAACAGCGCAGAGCCGCCCAAGTGCTGGCTATGTAGGTATGAGCTCAAGCGCGCCACGTGCGTCAACAGCTCTTGAGCTGCTACGTGCAGGATCCAGTCGCCAGCTCTGTCTTGTCGTGCCGTCTTAGTTTCTCCCCTACTCCAACTGCTCATCCAACATACTGAGAGCGACGCATCGCTCGTCAGGGCTTGCAACTACCGCATTGTACATTTCTACGAACGACGAGTAAACTACAGAGCTGTGGTTCAATTTGGTACCTTTCTACATCGATCAAGCCACAAGAATCACTTGTACAGACCAGAAACGTACGTTTTTACTTTGTACAATGAACTGCACTGCTGTAAATGGCCACGGTATATGTACCTTTCACGATCGTGTTTATTGAAAAGTTGAGGAAAAATTGGTGAATGGCGCGGTGGGAATCGAACCCACGTCTCTGGAATACCGATCCAGTGTGCTACCCACCGCTACACCACACGCGCACGCCAACTCCTCCGCAATTGCTCTCCAGCTCTCCCTTGCAGCGGCCATGTTGTTCTGGTTCACGGTGATGGACGTGGCCATGGGCGTGGTCGCGTTTGCGTCGGCCGTCGTCTACGTCATGCTGCTCGTCGTGCTCGTACAGAAACGCCGGCAGCCCCCACTCGACAGCCCTTTCTTTCAACTCGCACGTGCCGTCCCGGTTATGACAGTTTAATGTATGGTCAGCAGACAGACGCAGTGAACTGTGAGACTTTCCTGCGTGAGCATATACAAACTGAAAGTCAACGTGTGTTGCGTTGAACAAATCTCAAACAGACGACGACTCGTGCGGGCCATCTTCTTGGGAGTGTGCGACATTCTCTCACTGTCGCTGATGTACTTCGCGCACAGGCCGCCTCAGGTAGTGTAGGGCCCTGGATATGGGGTAAACAGCGCATCGCGTGTTTTGAGACACTGTATACACGATAGAGTGCCTGAGAAACACTGTAATAGGGCCCAACACTACCACTTTACAGTGGGGCCTAGTGCTTCCCAACGGACCGCGGCAGTCGATTGCCAGCGCAGTCGTCTGCGTCACCATCAGCAATCTGACCGTCCAAAACGTCGCTGTCACCTGCGTCGCGTTCAACCGACTCGTCACCATCGCATGGCCTGAGTGGGCTGAGAAGGTTTGATTTGATGGTTGCATCTCAGTGTAGGAATCTTTGCAAACATCCAACTGCGTCCCCCTTTCTTTAAATTTTGCATTTCAATTTCCCGTTGAGCTGTTCACTCGACGCAACGTCAAGCTGATGATCGGCATGTGCGTGGTCAGCTCCTTCTACTGCCCTCCACTGGTCTACCTCTACCTAAAACCCATCTACGTCTTTGATGCGAGCAACCAGACCGCTCAAGTTGACTCGCCGGGGAAACTGGTACATATGGAACTCTCCATTTCAGAGGTTTACCCTTACCCCCCCCCCCCCTCTCGTCATTGCTTTGGCATCCGGGAAACCATTGTTGCAAGGTTTAGGGACGGCCAAGATTGTGTTGGTCCCAAACGTTGTTTTACCCAAAAAGTGCACAGCAGGTTAAATGTGTGGCATTTCTCTGTACTCTCAAAAAGATTTGGGAGGAGGGGCGACGGTGGAGGCAAAGACCCCCCAAGCAAATTATTGGGGAAGAGGGTGAGGGTCGAGTGACCTTTTGTCATCCCCCCCTTCCATCCGCCTTCCCTATAAACACTACTCAATTTGGTGCATAAAAGTTTGTATGCGAACAATGACAAACACTTGGTACTGGAACGCAGTTGGAGGGCCTGGAGGGGGGGGGGGGGGGGGGGGGGGGCGCCGGGGGTGCCCCCCCCCCCCCCCCCCCTCCGGTGGGGGGGGGGGGGGTTTGTGTTTGGTGTTGGGCAGAAAACTGTCCTTTTCCCTTTAAAAAATAAAAGGCCCCCCCCCCCCCTTTCTCCCCCGCCCCCCCCCCCCCGCCCCCCCCCCCCCCCCGCCGCCCGTTCGGTATGGGCCTGGAGGCGTTTTAGCACGTGATGCACGCGACGCTGATGACGATGATAGCCGCCTGCTGCGCCGTGTCGATCGTGTGCAACATGGGCGCGAGCGTGTCACTAATCAGACAGCAACGAGCACTCCAACGACCCCAACTCAGTCAGTCGCAGCTCGACCGTCAAGAGACGCACATCATTGAGGTGTGCGTAGCATTCAGCAGCAACTATCTGTTTGTTCTAATATTGCGCACACCAAGGGGTGTAAACGTCGTATGACCGTGGCGTTCGCAGAAGGCACAAAGACATCCACGATTTTGCACCCATTCAGCGCCGTCTGGCCATCTGCGGCTTCGTGATCTTTACGGGCCAGCTGGTGCTGGCGTCGCTCTACCTGGCGCTCTTCTATCTGCCCCAGTACTACACACCTCTCTACAGGACCTGGCGAGCAACGCGTTGTGTCGTGTTATTTGGGATGCACCACGGCGATTGATTACGCCGTGTACAGGAACTTCGCGATGGACTTCTTCTGCTACATCAACCCCTACTCCATGCTGCTGATGTCGACGGAGGCGCGCAGGGCCTTCCTCGAGACGTACGGCTGCGGGCGTCTGCTCAAGGCCAACAAGGCTGTTGCGCCTATGGGCATGACCACCACCGTGGTCGCATCGCCTCGCGTCACGGCAGCTCACGACTAGGACACGGCTGGAATTCCTCCTCTCGTCCTCTCCTCCTATAGGAATTGATCTCGTCCCCTACACTTCTTTTTCAATAATTCTTTAGGCTCAATCCTAGCGCAACTGCTCTGGAAAAACCAGTGGATCGCTCATTCTCACGCGTACACTGTACACGCGCTTCGCACGTCTTGCTCAGCTTTCAACACGTGTGCCTGTTCGTGCTGATTCAATGAAACTTCTGCAGGGCTGTCTGATTTGGCTCTGGTGGTATACGTACGCGTTTTTTTGCGGTATGTCTGTCTGAGCAAAGTATTGTCTACGCGGTCGGTTCAATGTCGTCATCACGCCGACCTGCGCGATTTTCGATCGTCAAAAAGCGCGCAACTCTGGCTAAGCTTCGTCGGGCCACTCAACTAACACATTTCAGCTTGGTGGATGTATTGCATGCTTTCGTACAGTCTACTTGCTCCATAAATCTTGCTTGCATAGTGAAGCACCTGTCCATTACCGGGATAGTGTCACACCCCAGCGCTCCGGCAGCCTTTTGAGTCAGTTATACCACCTACAGGAACACACAGATTCTGTTTGCCCTTGTTCGTGCGTGCGCGTTCGCGCGTGCGTCAGGACGGTCGTCTGCGCGGGGCGGACACGCGTATTGTTACACCTGCTGTGTTTGCCGTTCCTTGCGTGCGAGAGAGGATTATTTATTCGGTGGCGTCGCGCGCTGCCGCCGAGAAATTCCTCTGCTGTCCAACCGCACCAACGGACGGACGCCGACCACACAGGCGCACGCACTTACTAGTGGCGTGCGGGTTGAGCAAAATTCGCGGCGATTTCGATCCACTGCTTCGCCAACATTCTGCAAACGCTGTGAAAAGGTACGGCCTTTCGGTGTGCATGCTTTAGCAATTCTTCTTTTGGCAATGGTGCACAAAGATTGTGCGTAGCGCTGTTGCCACCGAAATACCAATAGCTCCCAGCCTTGAATTAACCATGTTCTGTGGTCTGTGGAGTTTGATGGCTCCTAAATTGCGCGAATTTAATATTGAATAATTCGTCTGGGATTGAATCTCTTTGTATCCTGCGCATGTCCCGCTCCACCTATTCATATTTCCACACTCGGAAGATTGTGGCGCAGTTGCGCTCGGCTGTGGTTTGTCTGTCCGCTTGTCGGTCGTGTCAGCCGCAGCCTTGAAACGTAATTGTGCGTTGGACCTGAGGAGAGAGGGGACACAAAGGCACTTAGACGGCCTTTACTCCTAGGCGCAGGGGGGGGGGGGGAGGAGGGAGGTGGAAGGGCGGGGTGGACTGGGTGGTGGGGTGGCTTAGGCTGCCCCTCTGCCGCAACAACAGGCAGATTTGCGATTTACGCGCGAGCCGTGGCGAGCGAGGAAAATTGTGTCGCGCCCGCGTCGTCCCGCCACCGCGAGACAAATTGACGTGCCGCGAATCGGCCGACGCCAACTGACCACGGGGACGCGCTCGCTCTCTTCGCCCAGCCGTGTGCTGAGTAATAACGGTTGCGCTCCGCTCTCTAGGCAAAACGGCGCCCTTTTGCAACATTTATGAGAGGCCGCCGCCGGCGACGACAGGTGTCGTTTGAATGTGAGTCAATGGTGTTTTCGATGTGGCTGTTAGAACGAGTGGGATGAGTGTTGAGGGTGGCGATGCGTGCGTGCGTGCGTGCGTGCGTGCGAGCGAGCGTGCGTGCGTGCGTGCGTGCGTGCGTGCGTGCGTGCGTGCGCGCGCGCGCGCGCGTGCGTGCGTACATACGTGGTTGTGTGCGTGCGTGGTTGTGTGCGTGCGTGCGTGCGTGCAGCTTTCTCTATCGAGCTCCTTTCTCTCGCTGCTATAGCACACCATTGTGCGTTTGCTCTTGGCTGCTATATCGTATGTGCGTTGTATGTTTACCTGCGCAGTTCTCATAGCGACTGGTAGTGAAAGTGAGTCTTCTGGGTACGCGGCCGACTCTAGCTAAAAATTGGCTCGTCCAGAGTCACTAGGGAGCGGTAGCACGCTGCTTTCAGTTGTCTGCGTCGCGGTTTGTTTGCTTAGCCGTAGCCACGCCACTTTAGCTCCCAGGGGCTGGTGGGGATGGGGAGCGGGGCAGCGCTGCAAAGTCCGGCTCCTCTATGCTTCTTCGGGAGTTTATTGAGCCCAGATCCGCTGTCACTGACTGCGCTACTCGCCGTTGTCTCTCCCCGCCGACTCTGGCAAAAAGTGACAGGCTGAGACAGGTCTGTGTACGAATTCGCCTTGGGCGCAGGTGACCAACGCAGCGCGCAGGCAGAGGCAGCAGCAGTGGCGTTTTGTGCGACGGGGCGGCCGCCGCCGTCGTCAAAGGAAAGACGGGCCGACGATTGGTGGAAGAGAATTTTACGCGTCGCCGCCAAGGCCGCTCATTAAGCGTCGGCGACGATACAATTCAACCTTCGGAGAGAGAGGCGACGCTCGCGCGACGCCCCTCTGCCGATTCTGCCACTCATGAGAGGCCAAGCGGGGCCACTAATTGTTTGTGGTCCGCTGGGCGGTTGCTTGCTTCTGTTTTGTCGGTGCACCTTCCCTCTTAGGCGTTCCCTCCTTCCTCTCTCTCTCTCTCTGTCCCTTGTTCTCTCCTTGGAAGGTCGTGCGTCTCGATCCTCAACCTTTTGACAATCGCTCATCTCCTGTGCGGAATGAGGGTGCGATGAGCGTGCCATTCCATTCCATGTGCACCATTCCATGATGGTTTGCATAGTTCATGCGCATGTATAATTGCATGTACAAGGCAGGCAATCAACTGCTGAGGGCTGCACGGGAAGCAAACCGATTTAGTGAGTTTAGTCGACTAGTGCATTGCACAGCCTACTTGAAGACCTATGCATCTTCCTACGTGTATGTACATTGTAGGTAGGTACCTATAGGTATACACTCATATATGTAGCTCTGGTTAGAACCTTCTCTCCGCATTTACAAAGAGCCACTTGTAGCAACTGAAAGAAACGCGGTCGACGACAAAGCAGCCAGTGTCAGCGACGGAACAGTAGCGATGCAGGGAAATTCTGGTTTTCCCCCAAGTAGAAGTCGAGGCGACTGTTTCAAATACCGAAGTCTATGCGCGCCGTGCTGGCCCCGACCCCATTCTAATGACTGCGGGGGCTTTGCCTGCGGCGCGCCTGTTCATTCATTCAGTCTTCGCAAGCGAACCGTCGTCGCTGCGCCTTTTCTGGTTTCGTCGCCGCCGCGTGTAGGCGGCGGTGTATGTAACTGCGGATACAAAGTGCGCGGCGCCGTCGTGTGGGGCACGCACTGTGTGTGTGTGTTGGCTCTCGGCGCTGCGTAGTGTGGTAGCAAGGCAATGTCAAGGTGTGCGCACGCGGGCCCACGCAATCGCGTCCTTGCTCAGACATGTACACATGCGACAGGCCGTCCATCCACGCGTTCGGCGCTCTCGTTATGGATATTAGCCGACCTTTTATGACCGAGAGAGGCCCTCAAGCGGCTGTCGCCATGAGAGGCTACATACATATGCTCCAGCGTGTAAGTCCCATAAGCAGGACGAGGAGTGAGGATGCGTGCTGCTGTTAGCGGCTCTTCATTAATATGCATGTCAAGAGCGTGTGTCGTGCGTACGCGCATATGTACGAGGGCTATACAGCACAGGCTTCTTTGAAAAGGCTGCTCACGCTCGTCTCAGGGGAGGATGTTACTGCTGCTAGTGCTATAGCAGTACCTAGCGTCTTCGTCGTCGGCAGACTGGCACGGCTTAGGCCTTTGGTTTTAGCAGTTGCTCAACGCCGCTTTTATGTCCTTGCTCCCGCGGGGAAGCGATGCAGCCACCGGCCCCTTCTCTACGGCTGGTGCTCGCTCGTAACTTCGCTCCATTCGACCAGATATATTGCAAGGAACAAAAAAAAATGCCTTCCGCCAGTCGGATCAATGGTGCGGCATCTGTCTTTAGTGGCTCTCCAGCCTCGCTTTCGCTTTGTTTGAACAGCGCACACATATGGCGCCGCTATCTGCTATACCTCATGAATTCTCATCACGCCATCACGCTGACATGCATGCGTGTGTCGTCGAACACGTTGGTGCGTGCGTGCACCTATTGTACGTCGATATGTTAGTGTCTTGGGTGGCTTTGTGGGAGTCTGCGGAGCGTGCCCCGTGCCGGGGGTCGGTTCGTTAGTGCGTGCGTGCAGAGCGGCTTCCACTTTCCCAGGTCGCGTGCGAGGAGCGCCTCTATGGCAGACTTGACCTCCGGGCGCGCACTTGCTGCTGCAGCCGCCTCCTCTTCCCTATTTGCACTTGGCACCCACTCGGCCATTGTGCGAGCGAGGCGACGCGTTGGAGCGGGGATTAGCGAGACTGCTGCGGCTTGCCGCCCTGTCCGCGCGCGCCTCGTTCGCTCCCAGGAGAGCAATTACTAATCCCGCATCTTGCTGGCGCTGTGGTCACGGGCGCATCGTACCCTTTCACTCGATTCACTTGAAATTTTGTTGATAGCATCGCCTCCGGGGAGGCGGTTTCGGCCGTAGATTCGTCTTCCCACGACGCTTGCGCGGCATAAATCTCGCATTGTTGTCGGCCGAGCGGAGCCGACAAGCGGTAGGCCCAGTCCGAGGCACAACGGCTTTTCGCCAGCTGCTTAATCGATTCAGGCACCCTCCCCCCCCACTCTTCTCCCACACGACAGGCTGTGTCTGCGTCAAATGGAGAGATGCTGATTCAACGTTTGCCTTTTGTTTAAAAGTCGGACGTTCCCTGTTTAGCTCCCTCCCTGTCGACCTATAGCAGTGCAAGTCAGCGAGCCTCCAAACTTTCAGCGTCAGTCAGCGGCGCGCCCTGCTCTGCTGAATAAATACTTCTCTCGCGGTCTCCCAGAAGGAGGCGAGCGGCCGATTTCAATTTGAACGTTAGCGCAATAGAAATCAATTGGGCGGACGGACGCCCGTCCACTTGCTTGGGGGGCTCTGGGAGGAATTGAAATGGAAGGCCGCCCGCTGGTCGCGCCACCGACGAGAGTGGCTACAACCGCTGGTGGACGACGCCGACGACAAGCCAGTCCAAGTCAAGTGGCCTAGACGCCTCGCTGTAGCGTGGCCGTCGACGGCTCTAAAATCCAGTCTTGGGAGCCGTGCGTGACGATTAGTCATCTGGACGGCTAGCCTGAGAGGCGGGAGGACGGCTTCTCGGCGGCACCTACCACCCCCCCCCCCCGCACCCCAGTCTCGTTCTCGCGCGGCCTTTCTCTCACATCCGAAATTACGAGCTGGGCGCGCGCGCACTGGAATTAGCGGCCCTTTCGGAATTATGGCTCCCGCGAGGGAATCCCGCGACTCCGCCTAATCCGGTTGGGTTCGTCGCCGCGCAGCCCATTGGAATAATCGACACTCTGACGACGACGCCCGACGCGTCCATGCGGCTCGTAGTCGCCCCTCCGAAGGGCCCTTGATTAGCGCCGTCCATTGGCCGTCCCAGGCGCGCCATCTAGGCAAGTAGCTGCGCTTAGGGCGCCCGTCTCCCAAACAGGCGAGAGTGGACAGTGGCTTCTCGTCGTATCTTTAGAGAGATTTACGGGCCGTCTAGGCGTAAACAAGAGCGGACGCCCTAGCCGTACCATATAGCGGAACCGCCACCCATTGCAGAGCCGACCATGAAGTGCCCGCTCGAGGGAAAGCCACTGGTGGGTCGCGGTTGGCTCTTCTCGAAGCTGCTCCAGTACTTGAACTCGGAGAGGACCAAGCGCAATCCAGGAGTCCTCATCTGCGGAGCCTCGGGAAGTGGCAAGACTGCGGTCTGCAGCGAGATCTACTGCTCCACCGGCTCAGAGGACAGCCCTCGGAAGGCCCTGAGCGTTCGACTGGCCGCAGTCCACTTCTGCCAGCCGTTCGATGCGGTCACCTCAGAGGCCGCGACTTTTATCAGGTCGCTGGCGCAGCAAATCTCGACGAGTCCAAAGGTGCCTGGCCAGTACGCTCGCCTGCTGGAGACGGACGACGTGATCAAGTCCTGGCTGGACACCGAGAGATGCCAGGCCTATCCCAAGGAGGCGATCGGCCACGCCATCTGCGACCCGCTCTCTGCAATTTCCGAGCCGTCGGAGAGACTTCTGATACTGATCGACTCGATCGACGACGACCCAAGTGGCACGCTGACCGAGCTGGTGGCCCAGCTGGCCGCGCAACTGCCGCCGTGGCTCCTGGTAGTGTGCACCGCCCGGAAAGCTGGAAAAGTGTTGAACGGTTTTCGAAAAATCGTTCTGGACGACTTGCGGAAGGGCAGCGTGGTTCGAGACGTGCAGCAGTACATCTTGGACAGACTGGACGACGACAACAAGCTGAGACAGCAGCTGGACTTGGAGACTGCGGAGATGCTCAACCAGCTGCACGTCAAGTCGAATGGCTGCATGCTCTATCTGGAGATGATTCTAAATGGGGTGGAGCAAGGCCTCATCAGACTCAGGGAGCTGCAGCACATACCTTCTACTATGAACGGCCTCTATCTGTGGCTCTGCCAGAGGCTATTTGACAAAGGGAGGCAATTCAATGTTGCAAAGCTGATTCTGGAAGGCCTGCTGGCTGCGAGACGACCTTTGAAAAACGACGATCTGTACGATTTGGTCCGAGTGGAAAATCCAGCGCTCACTCCAGAACGATTCCAAGAACACTTCGATAAGCTTCAGCCATTTCTCCTGCTGCAACAGGACGAAGGGGTGGTCACATTGTTCCACGAGAGCTTCAGTGACTGGCTCTTGGACGTCAAATACTGCACCAAGAAGTACCTCTGCAGGCTGAGCAGTGGCCATTTGACGTTGGCATCGTTCTACTGCTCCAGAGGTGCCACTCTGAGTCCCGAACAGATGGTTGACTTCGCCTACCACCTGACCAAATCTGACACGGAAAGCGCTCCAGGAGAGCTTGCGCAAACCATGCTGCAGTCCGGAGCTCCAGTGCAGAACTTGGTCCTCAACTGTCCAGTGGTGGACGAGGCGACAACAAGACTGCTGCTGGACGCCGGGGCGGACTTTATCAGCCTTGGTCAAAGAGACTCTGTGCTGCTGGAGGATGAAGTGTTCCCCATGGTCGACAAGGACCTGTCGGCCAGTTCCAACTCAAATGCAGACAGTGACGAAGCGTTGCTCACAGATGACCGACAGTTGGACTCAAGAGGGCAGACGGAACTGCACAGGTAAAGCAGGTCTCGTTATTGTTTAATTAACAAACTGTACCTAGGTAATTAGTGTGACTACTAGCAAGAAAAAGTACACGATAGCCATAAATACTGCAGTGTTGCAGAACATTAGGGAATGAATGGTACATGAAATTGGTACTCCATGTACATGTATACCTAGATTGCGCAGTTAGACTTTGGTTATGCTTTCACTGTGTATCTGCAACTTCAGATGTTGCGCTCTGGGCCAGTTGCCTCTAGCCACAAAAATCATCTCCCGCGGTGGCTATTGCGACGTTGAGGACCACCAGAAGGACACACCACTGACGCTGGCCACCAAGAATGGCCACGCCAAAGTAGTGGAACTTTTGCTGGACGCTGGTGCGGAGCCGGACCATCTCGACGCGGATGGCTGGACCGCGCTTCGCTCCGCAGCGTGGGGTGGCCATTCCGACTGCGTCGCCGCTCTGCTGACAGGAGGTAAAACGCACGCACCCACGCACTCTCAAGCGACACTCAGGGACTGCACATTCAGGGGCCAGTGTCGACTTCTGCGACTCGACCATGAGGACGGCGCTGAGAACGGCGGCCTGGAGTGGCCACGACGAGTGCGCGGTGCTGCTGCTCGACGCCGGAGCCGACGTCGACAAGCACGGTGGGCTTCCACTGGCACTGTCGAAAGCGCAACGTCAAGATCCTATAGTAGAGCTCACGCTGCACAACGTTTGATGCATTCTGAAAGGCGCAGTACATTTCATGAGAGGCACATATACACAGTGCATCAACATTTGGGACACAAAACACTCCTTTAGACAGTGACGGTCGCACACCACTGATGGCAGCAGCCTACATGGGCCACAAGGAGATTGTGGAGTTGCTTCTGCAGAGAGGTCAGTATTCGAGGGGGTGGTATAGTTGCTTAGGTATGCATCACTACTATTTTGGTATGCATGCGTGACTACTAACAAAATACGTTCAACTCACGACAGTATACCTAGATGTTGTGCACAAGCGTACGGTTCTGTATCTGTTTGGTGACAGTACACTGTAATCAAAGTGTAGCATGTCAGTACATGCATATTGACCGTACTGTACCTCAGGCGCAAGCCCCAATCACGTGGACGCTGAGGGTCGCAGCGCGCTGCACGTGGCTGCAGTGTGTGGCGCGACACTGGACTGCTTGGGCGGGGCCGATCATCTGGGAGTGGTGGATGCGCTCATAAGAAGTGAGTGCTCTTTGGCTACCATGCCAGAGTATACAAATTGGGAATTTTCTTCTAGATGGTTCCGGACTCAACGCCCAGGACAAGAAGGGTCGCACCGCTCTGCTGCTGGCCTGCCTGGAGGGCAGAGCGGCGGTGGCCCAATTGCTGCTGGCCAGCGGAGCGGACGTGGACATCGCTGACAGGCAGAAGTGCACGCCCCTGATCGGAGCGGCCTGCGCCAGAAGCGTCAGAGTCACCGAGGTGCTGCTCCAGCACAATGGCGACACGGACGCCGTGGACGAGGAGGGCAGGACGGCGCTGACCGTGGCCGCGGGGCAAGGTTCGATTTGGCGCACTCTGTTTTTTTCGGTGTAAGTTACAATATTTCTTTGGGTTCGATTGTTGATAGATCCACTAGATCGAGGACTTTCCTTTTGATGGATTTTCTCGTGCTGTCGCTGCCCTAGATTACAGATGGCGATCTTCCAAATGTACATTGTATTTGGCCAATTACGCGACTCTAGACGGGAAGGCGTCATGGAAATGGGTATGCTCTACACACACACACACACACACGCACAAACATACAGTATGGGCCATTGACGGCCTCTTAGCGTTGTCCCTAATCCAAGAAGAACAACAACATCTCTTTCATTTGTATGAACGTTTGTTCGTTCGTCGCAGGCGACTCCGGAGTGCTCCGACGACTGCTGGAGCACCAGCTGGACGAGATGCACAGGGACAACTACGGCTGGCTGCCGCTGCACCACGCCGCGTATGAGGGCCACGCGGAGGCCGCAAGACTGCTCTGTGTGAAGAATCCCGGTATGAGCTTCTCACAAAGTTCACTCTAGTGATAATGACTGTTCAGTACCATGTTCAATCCAACTTTTCGATCGATCGGTAACTGTACTTCGACCGCGCCAAGCTTCCGTGTATCGTTCAACTCCAATTTTAGCCACCGTGTCCGTGTGCGATGATGACGGTCGCCACCCGCTGCTGCTTGCCGCAGAGGAGGGGAAAACCGCAGCAGCGACAGCGCTCATCGAGCACGGAGCTCCGGTAAGCGAGCAAAAGAGATCAAGTAAACGAGTACCATAAGTATAGGTGGAAAACGAATACCGTAAATCTTCCACGCCCGTATTTACGGTAGCTAGGTATTGTATATATGTACATTGTATGTAGGAATAACTCATAGGTACATGCAACATTTTGCGCCGCTTTCCATAGGTGAACCGTCCCACTCTGAACGGTCGCAGTCCGTTCTACCACGCCGCCCTGGCAGGCCAGCTGGAGACCTGCGACCTCATCAGCTGCAGCGGAGGCGACGTCAACGCCAAGGACGTGGACGGCTACACCTGCCTGTTCTCTTGCGTCCTCTCACGACATCCCGCGACCTCGCTGCGGCAGCTGCTGTCGCTCAAGTGCGACCCCAACGTCCGCTGCGCCGGTGGGCGGGCCGCACTGCACGCCGCGGCCTGGCAGGGCGCCAGCGCCGAGGAGGTCGGCACTCTGGTGGAGGGCGGCGCCGCGGTGGACGCCGCCGACGACGAGGGCAGGACCGCCCTGATGCTCGCTCTCTGGCGCCGCCACGACCGGACAGCGGCGGCGCTGATGGAGGCTGGAGCGGACGTCGACGCGGTCTGCCTGCAGGGCGCCACGGCGCTCTCCATCGCCGCCCAGGAAGGCCTGGAGTCCGCGGTGAGGCTGCTGGTCCGCAGAGGAGCGGACAAGGATCACCGGGACATCTACGGCCGCACCGCCAAGGAGGTCGCCTCTGCAGCGGGAGAGGAGAAGATCGTCGCCCTGCTGGAGCAGGCCAACACCCTGAGCCCTCCAGTGCCGATGAGGGTCAAGGCCAGCAGCGCCAAGCACGGCTCCGGCACCAAGTCGACAAGCGGCTACCAGTCCAGCGGCAGGGCGGCCCACCACGCGGCCGCGACGGGCGCCAGTCTGAACAGCACCAGAAGTGGACGTACCACCGGCAGCGAAAGATCCAACTGCGACAGTCCCGAGCGCGAGGACGAGCACTTCCAGAGGGAGCTCATTGAACGGTGCGCATTGTTATTTCGGTGCGCTTTTCAGTGCAACTGAGAGCATCCTCCATTAGACCTTCAGATCACTGCCTCGCCGCCACTCTCAGCTGTTCATGCAGCAATTCGCCGTGCAGCCCTGCGAGCTTCTCGAGGAGTTCTGCAGCAGTGGCGGCATTCCAGCGGTGCCGGAAGAGAACGCCGACGAGGAGAAGCAGCGCTCCTTTGCCAGGCGGCCCAAGATCGCCACCAACCCAAAGGTTCGACAGCCCAATCTGTCGCCTAGTCCCCAAGCAAGTCCAGAGCACCAACGAATGGGCTCTACATCGAGACTGACCAGCTCCAGCGGCTCTGTGGCCGCAGCTGCGGTCCCATCCAAAGAAGGCGACCGAAAAAGCAAGGAAAGCCAACTCTGACAGCGAAACGGTGCACGATGCGACGCAATGCAATTCTTTACTTCGTGCATAAGCTGTGCACTGCATATGCACTGCGTACACTTGATGACGACGCACGCTCATGTGATAGACCGTGTTGTACAACTGCGAGTTGCTGGTGAGCTGCAGACATAATGCGTTTGCGTTGTTTTATACGTGGAGTGTCTGTACGCACTGTCTGTACGCGCACTACGCAAAGGCACGCACGCACGCATTCACGCACGCGTGCACGCACGCATTCACGCACGCATGCACGCGCGCATGCACGCAGGCATGCACGCGCGCATGCACGCACGCACGCACGCACGCCAAAGCTGAATGTGTTGTCTAAAACTTGGTCACCGCGTTGGTCACCGCAGATCACTCAGCACTTATCAGTCGACATTTCAAAGATCCCTAAGTAAGTGCGCCTTTGATTGAATCACTGATGAAATCGCCTTTTCCCCCGCGACGCAGTATTCTAGCTAACAAGCAAAGTGAAGTGTTGTGCTTCTTTTGTGTCCGAGTCAGATGATATTCTAATGCCTCAGAGCTCTTTGATGGCCGCTTCGAGTATTTCCAGGGTGATGTCGACGTGACTTTGATCAAAGATGAGAGCCGGTCTAAACCGGATTCCCTTCGGGCCGACAGGTCCCGCGTGCAGGCCTCGTTTCATCGCGAGCTTCCTGAGGCGGTCGCGCGTCTCTCCGTCGGTCGTGTCGATGGCGCAGATCATTCCGATGCCCCGAACGTTCATCGCCTTCGAAGGATGCGCTTTCTGGAAGAAAATGAAGTACCGAAAAACATCCAATAGTGCAAGCGAGGACTATACTTTCAACCTCTCTTTACCCAGGGGCATTATTGGAATTGTATTGCGTTTCTTAGGTGATTAACAGTTCAAAGTACCTGATATGTCATTCATTAATGGTTGTGGCTGTGTAACACACCACTTATACATAGCTACCGCTTGACTTCTGCCTTTGTATAACGCAAATCGTATGGTAGTTGTACTTCTTGTCCCGGGGCACTATTGGAGAGGGGGGCACTATTCTAGGATTTACGGCATGTGAATTCCCATCTAGGCGCCAATCAAAACAGCGCACCTCAATCTCTCTCAGTCCTTTCTGCAGAGCCCGGCCAGTTTGCTCGGCGCGCTCCAGTAGTCCATCTCTCGTCGCGACCTCCACCGCCTTCTCCAGCAGGATCAATTTGGCCGGATCTCCCATCCAGGTGTTCATGATTCGGTAGCCCTCGCCCATCTTGTACTCCGGCCTGTAGTAGAAGCCTCCCAGATTCAGCTTCTTCGCGAAGGTCACCATGTCCGGAGGGGTGCTCAAACCCCAGTGCTCGTGCGCGAACCACTTTCCCGTCTGGCCGCCACCAGTTTGTACCTGAAATTGGTGTCTAGATGCTCCACATGGTTCGTGAGAAGTTACTATGTATAGGCGCTGTTTATACGAGTCGTCAACCTCGTCAACGATGAAGGCAATCTCCCTCTCTAGACAGATCTGTCGAAGACCTTGAAAGAATTCATTGGAGCCAACATGGTTGCCGCCATCGCCCTGAATGGGTTCGACCATCACGGCTGCCACAGGTTCACCCCTGCGCTCCCATTCGTCTGTCAAGTCCTTCACCTGAATCGATTATACATGTAGTTTTGCAACGTCATGTGATGTTATGCAATTTGCTTTCATTTATATCTGTTGCAGCACCAACCGCTTTCAGACTCTGCTCGTCCTGTGCCTTGTTGTATTGCACGTTGTCTTCCAAAGGATACTGGTAATTTGGAAATGGAGCCACTGGCCAGTCAAACGCCGGTATATCCATCTTGTAAATTGGCTTCGTGTGTGACAGAGTGAGTAGGGCAATCGTCCTGCCGTGGAAACCATTCGTGAAAGTCAAACAGCTCAGCTTTGGGGCACCTAATGCAAACAGGTAATAAGGTTTTCCGTTCAGAACGCAGTGCATTTATCACACCTATGTACCTGGAGGTTTCTGCTCCATCACTGACGCTATGTCCTCAGCGCTAGGCAGCTGACCGCCCCGGTTTTTTATCTTAAACAAATAATTCTGTGCGTTTTTACCTGAATTTCTTTGGACAGAACTTAAAAAAATTACAAGCCCCCACCATCTTATATATGACAGTCCATTGTTGTTTTGTGTCTCTTCGATATGCCCCCCCCCCCTGAAATTTATCGTCCCCCTTCAAGAGGACCCCTTAAAGTCTGTGTACTAAAATGATCGGCCGGGCGCTAAATATCGAATTTCGGCAGTTGTGTAGTAGTATTGCCTGTCTTAGAATGAAAGCGGTCTTGAGCGCGTTCTCGTTGGCCGTGCTGCCGCAGGTCAAGGCGACCACTCCCTCCATTCCTGGAGGTGCAATCTGCAGCGCGGTTCGGTGTCAGACAGCGCACCAAAATACTACCTGTTCCAAGCTCACCTTCATGAGGCTGCTCTTTAGGAGCTGTGCGTAATCCGTTCTAGGAAACATGGCGTTGCAAGAGCGACTAATCAGCGCCGACTGAATTTCGCTTACTCCACCACAACGCTCAACTAATTTTAGGCACCGCAATAAAAGTCATATACGTACACACATTCTTGGGTCCTGCATGACCGACTTGAGCTCAGGGTGGTTGTAGCCTTAAGAAATCAACAAAAAAAAATAATAATATTCAACCAAAAAATGCAACAGAGATCACCCAGCATGAGGGAAGAGAACTGCATGAAGATGTCGAGCATGACGTTGCCGTCCGCGTCGACCGCGTAGTTTCCGAGCGATTTCTCATAGTCGAAAAATTGGTACACTTGACCGGTCGGCTGAAG
>JASAMY010000350.1:0-19299 GCA_030248085.1 Paralinhomoeus sp. GSCO2_6 | reverse complement strand
TCATCCAGTGCAATAAAAACCAGGGCCCATGTTGCCTTCACCCAGCTCTTGTTGGTCTCCGTTCACGCGTCCTCTACCACGACCCGGTCCACGACCGCGTCCGCGGACTGTCCGCTGTTGGTCCATGTCGGCCAGACGATCTCTCACCTACCGTAGCCCCAATTGCTCTCACCTACAGTCGCAACCCTTGTCTTCTCGGCGTGTAGAACGTATATACAAGGTGGCGGCAGGGTTACCCCGCCAACTTTAAAAATTAATAACTCATGCTAGGAAGCGAATTTTTTTATGCGGTTTGTTGCATTCGAACTACAATTCGATGGCAATTTTTATTTCCAAATATCAGCAAAATCGATCAACCGAACTGTTCAATATGACCGAAAGCCCCAGTTCGGTGTCGCCAGTCGAGTCGACTTCTGGGAGCTTTGTGTAAAGGCCGCCTTGACTCTGCCCTCGGTGGACTGAGTGCGCACAGAGCGCACGTCGCCGACAAGCGGCCTACTCTATCATTCGAGCACAGTGCCTCGCTCCAGCAGTCTTTTGTGGCAACCTTTGATCAAGTCTTTCAAGATCAAGGATGTCGCGAAATTCCGTACCGAAACTTTCGTTGGGTTTGAGAGACGCTTCGATTTATGTCATACCAAATAGCCAGTTTAGCAAGCTCCTTTGAAGAAAAACCTTCCATTTTTGTTCTGTCTTTTGACTTTTGAATTGGATTGCTGCCAAAAGTGACAAAAGTTGCTTAAAAATCAAACTGCACAGTAATACTATTTTCTTTTATGGGTCTCGCTCATTGTCATCGTAAAAATAATCTCATAAAATTTGCCAGTGAATTGTCGTTCGAATGCAACAAACCGCATAAAAAAATTCGCTTCCTAGCATGAGTTATTAATTTTTAAAGTTGGCGGGGTAACCCTGCCGCACCCTGTACAATGTATATGCAGGTTAAACAATATATTCTGGTGCGTTTTACAAATTGAGCACCACAGTTACGCACATTCGGGTTCAAGTATTATTTTTGTGTGGGGAGGAAGATACTGTGAACAGCTATAAATAGGGGTTCCAAACCACGTTCTCTCACTGTTGCCACAATGCGTTCGACTTTCGATGAAGAAGGCTTCTTTGCTGAGCTCGACTTTGTCACGGCCGGTGTGGACAGCCAAACGATTTTTCAAAACTTTACAACCCCAACTGCAGAAATGCGAGCGCTGCTGGACGTGTACGAAACGTTTGTGGATATGCCGCAGCTGGAGAAGCAGGAGGGAGACCCTCTACAAGGTATTTGGTCTGTCGCTGAGTACTGACTGAATACTGAATGGGCATGACAGCAATGGTTTGCAGTTTCTTTCTTTCTATCAGTTAAACTGCTTAACACACATGCAGCTTCCGGGGACTTACGTTGGTCCGCTTGTCTTTCAGGTGCTGGTTGTTTCTATGATTATCTTGCAGGGTTCGTTTGCAGAGCCCTGTCAGAACGCCCAACGTCTCGCAGGTTCTTAGTGCTGTTGCACAGTGTAAAGCAAACATACATGTGTTTAACAGGGTCTGGAGTTGTGGGGAGGGGGTGGGGGGGGGGGGGTGTAGTTATCTTTCATTTAAAGAAAATTGGGGTTGGGGGTTAGTTGGAAAATGCTACGAGGGGAACACCCACCCAACAGTTGGCAGCTAGGGGTTGGCAGCTGGGATGCTGCCATTCCACCAGTTTGCGTCTGGGCTAAGTCATCAGGTGACCGTGTTTTGCGCTCGCCAGACTGTTGCTATCTTTGTCGCTCGAAGTCGGCTTGGCCATTTGGTCGTCTCACGTGTGCCTTGGTTTTCCCCAGCAATTTCTGATATAGCCGCTGTAGAAAAAGGTTGCTGGGACTAGACAAAAGACCTCTGGCTCCTGCAAGACAACTACGTCTGCGGCTAGTGATGGGCCTGCTTCTCAAGGCACCTATTAGTGTGCAGCATTGTGGGAGCTGCAAAGTGGGGGCCACTATTGCCCGTCTCGCACGATTGGCCAAACATATTGCAAAACCAACCATGAAAGTGAGGCACATTTACCCACAGTAACAACATGGCCGTTTCAACCCGTTTTAGAGCAGCAAATCGTCAACAGTCGCTCAAAATCTGAATCAGTTGCCAGCAGTACGTGATACACCTGTAAAAACCGTCTTGGAACAAGGTGCAAAGGTTGCGTATGCCGTGTTTCCACGAAAAACCCAAGATTTGGCAGCAAAAAAATTTGCACACTGCGCGAACTGGGACGAGAATGCGAGGTGGGCATGTTTTATGATCTTAATAATATTTGTTGCTACACTGTTACGTGTGTAGGATCACTACATGCGTTGTCACGAGTGGACACGCCACCAATCGAAGAAAGACCATTTCAGTTCTCTCCAGAATTTGTCAATGAAACTGAAGCAAATGGAAGCAACGATTTGTTCTTTGCAGTGCAACAAGTAGAAAACGCAACTGTGCGGCCAACATAAATAATTTTCCTGCTACATGTGTGCAGGCATTGTGTACTCGCTCAAAAAAGGTGGATTTGAGTTATGGACAATTTCCATCTATCACAGGGTACATACGATCCAACATCAATGATACCTCTTTGTGTATCTCACTCTTCTCCACCCCCCACCCCCAATCACCACCTCTCGTAAATCCTAAGTGGCCAAGTTATTTACTCGATACAACCCCCCAACCCAAATTTTCTTTAAATAAAGGATAACTAGGTACCCCCCCCCCCCCCACTCCAGACCCTGTTAAATACATGAATGTTTGCTTTGCACTGTATGTTGTCAAGGCAGCTCATATGCAACAGCAGACAGGAAATGAGGGAGTTTGGGCGTTCTGAGCAGAGCTCTGCAAGGGATAATGCAAGATAATTATGGAAAAATCAAGCAACTGAAAGACAAGTCGCACAAAGTGATTTGCAGGAAGCTGCATTTGTGTTAAGCAGTTTAACTGATAGAAAGAAAGCCTGAAAACAATTGCTGTCGTGCTATTTAGTCATGCCTGTAACCGGGTGTCGCCAACCATGGTGGGGGGATAATGGATCTTCTAGGGTGGGGGGGTATTTGAATGAAAAGTGTGGGGTGGATGTCCAGCATACACAAATTGTTCATCAAAGCAGGGTCTAAATATGTACTTTTTGGTCAAATAGGTGTCAAAATCTCCTCTAGTGGGATGGGTTGGGGGATGAAAATGACAGATTGGAAACACCCTTCCCCCCAGTTACAGGAATGCAGTAATCATCGCTTAGCAGGTCCAAATTCTCGCGGTAGATGTGCTCTGCAGAAGAATGCAGGCACATATCCAATGATTACATTTTGCAGTGTTGCTGCTCCCAGCGAGGCATTTCTGTGACGTGTTATGAAATCGGTTGATTTTTTTGGGTGTGGAGTGGAGCTGCACCGCACTACAGAAGCACAAAGCAGAAGTTCGCCAAACTTGCGCGCACCTTGTAGCGGATCTCGCTGTAGATGCCGATTCTGAGAATTGTGACTTGGTCGCCAAAGTGAGATCTACTAGAACAACGCTGAGTGTGTCAGGAGCTATAGACTATAGCAGCGACTCTGAGGCACTTCTCGACGGTGCTCACAATTGCCTGCTTGAGGCACTGGTCGACGCGCCGTCGAGTGCCATTGCACACTCACTCTTCTGGTTCAGATTGTGAGGCACACGATGACTGTAGTCCGCACATATTCAACACCGGTGCACAGCGCGTTGCGATAATTGCATCCCTCCCTAGGCCGGCAGATGACGGTCAGGCGCAGGCGCGCAGTCTGAGCACGTACCCACGTATGTAGGTAGTGTCGCCTGTGACAGTCGCAGCACGCACAACCCACGTCCGGAGCCCACTGACACGATCTATTTATCTATCTTGCCTAAAACGTCACTCACCCCCCTTCTCTCCTCTGGCTGTGCACACAACAAGGTGCAAAGCACGGAGCGTTGGCTCTGGCCTGGCGTGGGAATAACTGCGCTGCCTGGCGCGCCGGACTCCTACACCCCACAGAGAAGCGATGAAGCGTGGATCGGTGGCTGGGGCGGCTCCGTACACTCGAGATTGTGCGTAGTGAAGGGGATTTGATCCCTTGACTTCCAAAGTCTACTTTTACATACTTTTACATACTTTTAGTCTACTTTTACTACTGACTAGTTGAGGTGGGTTGGGTTGCCTCTTTTAGTAGGTAGTCAGCATAGGTATGTGTATACCAACATTACTTACGTACATGCCTCATCTTAGGTTCCCTTGGCATACAGGGAGACGAGCAGAGACTGGTACCGGAAGAAGACAGTATCTATCCATGTAGCACATGCGCTACGTAATTCTACCAATTCTAAGGAAACTTCAAATACATGGTGTACTTTCATGTGTTACAAGACATGGAACTGGAAGAAGCAGATGCCACTGTGGCAATAATAGAGCATGTATGCAAGACATCAAACAGGATGGGGGGTCAACAATATTTATTTGAGGAGTGATAATGCAGGCCTGTCTACCATTCCTTTTAAGAATTCAAAGTTTGTCCATGTAAATAACTAACAATGCAAATTCAGGCTGTTATCATTCCAGTTCCACAAATTCTCAGTTGTACACCTATAGCTGGGATTACATTCAGTGCGGCTCAGCTAGAAAAGCCATATGTGATGTATACTCAGCTGTGGCCTCCGGATGTATGTTGACTTTGGCAGAACCATTGAAAATGCAAATGACATTGTCAGTGCCATAGGAACGAGACAAGCTGACCAAAATGGGAGGGATCCATCAGTGCACTGCTAATGGATTTGACCAAAGTTTTTCTATTGAATGTGGAAAACCAAAATCTGATAGACTACAGCTGTGGGGAATGAAATATCCTGATGACTATTTGACCCACATACATAATGTCTATTCTAAATGACCTTTGGTTTTTGAATGTAAATTCATTAACTCTTTGTTCAGAAATCGGAGCTCCAAAATGTTCCTATTAGAAAAGAGGATTTTGGTGGACCTTCAGATTTTTGGCAGCCACCACTGAGGTGTAAAAGCTGGCTCATCGACATAATTGGGTTAAATAATCCTCAGAACAATCCTCACAGTTGCAGTCTATCAGATTTCTATTTCCCACTTTGGGTACATGGCGTGTAGCTCACATCAGTCACTTCTCATGGATGGGTATCCATGTCGTTATACCTCCAGACAAATATCGCTTATGCAGGCAATTATTACGCTGTCAGACAAATAGCGCAGTTCGTGTATCAGCCACACGCGCTCACAGCCACTGTCTAATCCAGCATTTTCTGACTTAAATCCAGGATCAAGGATGGAGAAGGTCAAGTTTTTTCCACCACAATCTACCCTGAAAAGTTGTGAGAAAGAAAAGAGTGTTTACCACTGCTGCATTTGCGCCAGTAGGACACATGGAATTTTTGTTAGATTGAGCTGCAAGCAAACGTTTTTCGATTTATCGCATTCTTTTGGAACAAATATCGTTTGGGTTTGCGCTGGCACGCGAGCTAGCAGGCACTCGCTCTGGACACTCGTGAGAGGCTCATGGGGAAAGTACCGTGTGCGCAAAACAGTAATTCGATCTCGCAACACTGGGGAGGGGGTGGGGTGGCAGAAGAACCGTCTAACGCATGCAGGCGTTATAGGTCGCCGTGCACATGTCGCTTAACGGGTGGGGGTCATCAACGTTGGCGACGTAGCACAGTGAGGAGGCGCTGCTTCACTATCAAGTTGCATATGGATGGGGCCTGCAGCCTAATCTTCAAGGCCAGATCCTGCGCTAGAGTCGCGTCGTGCCACTATCGTGGGTGCTTGTTTTTTAGAGTGGGGGCGAGATTTTTTATAGGTGTTTTTTGTAAAAAAAATACAAAAGTTATGATATTATATATATCACACCTCTTTTTTTTTTCAAAAATAGTGGTGTATTTTTTTTAAAAAAACAGTGCAGGCGTAATCCTAAGGTCCTGCTCGTAAATCGAGTTGTAGCCTGTATTTTGTTGGGTTCAACCTTCCATCGAGAAAGAAATTCAAGATGATGTGGATGAACGACACGTTTTCTAATGACGGTGACGACGAAGAAGTGGCTGTTGTTGATGATGAAGACGACGTCGACGCAGACACACCCCGTCGCCAGCAACGCAAGGCCACTGATTCGCAGCAGACGCACTTCAAAAGCGCCGCGGCCAAGCGCGCTCGTCTTGTCGCCCGGGACTCCGCCAATGACGACAATGAAGAGCAGCAGCAGCAGCCAACTCCAACTCGCCAGAACGTGGCCTACATCTCCGCCTACTCGTTCTTCAACCACGGCCACAGGTTCGAGCTGGAACGCTTTTAGTCTTTAGCAAGGTTGGCAATTTGTGTTCGAAAAAAAATGCGGCCCAGAACTAAGAGGCGGTATTTTGGGTATTAAGTAGCCAGTAGCCTTTGCTCAAGCCAAAATGACTAAGCATTGCACCTGCCGACTGGCCGCTCCGTTCGTTCAGCTACACCGTTCTGCTGCGGACAGTAGGCTACTGACCTCTCGTGATAGATCCCCTTCGACTTCATCTACACTGACGAGCTCGCCCGAGAGGTAGGTACTCGCGACCATTGTCGCTCTGGAGCTTGCCAATCTTGTCACTCTTCTCGCTGGTGACCACCGCTTCGAACTCCTTGAAGCGGTCCAACACCTCCCACCTCTTGCGCAGGAAGTACACGCGACAGGCTCGCGTGTAGTCGTCGATAAAAGTAACGAAGTAGCGTTACCCATCAATTTTCTCGATCTCCATGGAACCGTAAATGTCCGTGTGCACCAGCTGCAGCGAACGAGTCGAACAGACCTCGTCCAGCGCTTTGAACGGCTTCTTGGCCATCTTTCCTTCTAGACAGCCGTCGCAGAACCCGAAGTGGTACGCGAAGTAGGTCGATCGCTGCAAAACTGCGCAAGAACGGAAGTGGACGTGTGGGGGTGTGTGTGTGCGTATGTAGGTACGTGTGTGTGTGTGTGTGTGTCAGGTTGAGTGGAGCGTAAGTGGAGTAATGAGCGACTAGGAGATTTGGCATCCAACAAAGTGAGCAATGGAGGGCACGCAGCGAAGAACGCGACGAAGAGATTGAGGGCGGAGAGAGGAGCTAGCAATAGCAAAAGCTAGCAGAACCAATTGTTGGGTCCGCCTGCGTCCGCTGAATCAGGAACCTACCGTAAGCGAAATCTAATCGTAAGAATATGTGATGTAAAACAAGTCGTCTTGTGGTAAGTCCACACAAGTCACATTCCTCTGCTCTTCAATGTAGGGCACATCGATTATCAACAAATGTTTATTAGAGTGTACGCGTCAGCGTACAACCCTAATATGTGACCACTTCTCAATGCGGGTTTTTGAATTTTTGATCGCCTAAACTTTTGATTGCCTAAACGGATTTCGACGCGTTACGGCGCAAATGAACCGCCTTCTTCTGGGGCATCGAATGCGCCATAACGCGTTTCTTGTTTTACTGTAAGTGGTCAGTAGTTCCAAAAATGTTCCAATTCTGCGGCTTTTTTTCGTGTTCACTGCCAGGTTTTTGGAACGCCGCTCGCGAACGCCAGGACCTATCGCGATGAAACTTGGTGCGTGAAGCCGTCTAGTGATGGGAATTTCAGAAAAGCGGTTGGGGCTTTCACCCACTCCCCGAAGGGAGACACCTGGCCCAGCTGGTTGAGCGTTTCCGCTTTACCAGTGTGCCCTGCTGCCGTCAGGTGTCAACTGACCGCACAACATCACCCATGTGGGTGAAACTGCGCGGCCAGCTGGCAGCATGCCGCATGTGCATGCCAAAGGATTTGTGTGTACTTGGTACCGATCTTGAGATATTGCCGATTTTATCCAATTATTGATTGATTTTCTAGGACATGGGCCATAAATGTTGTGCCCTATAGGCGCGTTAACGGTTAATCGCAGCGCTTCGCTGTAAAGGGAAAAATTGGTCACCATGACATGACTTGTGTTACTTTCAACAATTAGACCAGATTGAATGCACCAAAATACCTCCTAACATTAGACCGATAACGAGAATTAGCGAAGTCGGATGGCCTAATCATCAGAAATAAAGTTGATCACCCTTTGATGTAGAACATTTCATTCCTTGAAGTCAACACGATCCAACGCACCAAAATATTTTCACTTCCCCGACAATCGATAAATATCGATAAGGGTAGGGCGGATCACTTTGGCCAAAACACAAAAGTTGACCAACTGCACGTGTAGATCATTTTGATTCTTCACACCGCTATGCTCCGACGAAGCAATATGGCACTGCAGATGTGCACGCACGCACGCACACCAACAAATGGGCTGCTTTGGGTTTGTTCAAAGTGGAGTTGATCAGCTGCAATGCGGAAGTGGCTAGAAATCAGTGGGGTATATGCCTTAATACCACTTCTTTTCAAACTGGACTTCAACAATAGAGAGTCACATTATCTCCTTTTTCTGCAGCCCCTTGCAAATTTTTCCTTAATTATATATTGCAGGTTGAACCCAACAAAATACAGGCTTACAACTCTGATTTACGATTATGACCTTACGATTACGACTACAACCGTATTTTTTGAAAAAAAAATACCGTAATTTTTTAAAAAAAAATACAGGCGGCGATGTATTTATTATTTCAATACGTTTATTTTTTTTTTGAAAAAATACCTTTGAAAAATTCGCGCCCGACTCTAGAGAAAAGACAAGCTAGCCACGTTAGTGGCATGACGTGTTTGTTGCGCATCTGGCCTTGAAGATTAGGCTGCAGGCCCCATCCATATGCAACTTGACTAGCTGAAGCAGCGCCTCCTCACTTGCTACGTGGCCAACGTTGATGACCCCCACCCGTTAAGCGACATGTGCACGGCGACCTATAACGCCCTGCTATGCGTTAGGACGGTTCTTCTGCCACCCCACCCCCTCCCCAGTGTTGCGAGATAGAATTAATGTTTTGCGGCACACGGTACTTTCCCCATTGAGCCTCTCACGAGTGTCCAGAGCGAGTGCCTGCTAGCTCGCGTGCCAGCGCAAACCCAAACGATATTTGTTCCAAAAGAATGCATAAATCGAAAAACGTTTGCTTGCAGCTCAATCTAACAAAAATTCCATGTGTCCTACTGGCGCAAATGCAGCAGTGGTAAACACTCTTTTCTTTCTCACAACTTTTCAGGGTAGATTGTGGTGGAAAAAACTTGACCTTCTCCATCCTTGATCCTGGATTTAAGTCAGAAAATGCTGGATTAGACAGTGGCTGTGAGCGCGTGTGGCTGATACACGCAACTGCGCTATTTGTCTGACAGCGTAATAATTGCCTGCATAAGCGATATTTGTCTGGAGGTGTGACGACATGGATACCCATCCATGAGACAGTGACTGATGTGAGCTACACGCCATGTACCCAAAGTGGGAAATAGAAATCTGATAGACTGCAACTGTGAGGATTGTTCTGAGGATTATTTGACCCAATTATGTCGATGAGCCAGCTTTTACACCTCAGTGGTGGCTGCCAAAAATCTGAAGGTCCACCAAAATCCTCTTTTCTAATAGGAACATTTTGGAGCTCCGTTTCTGAACAAAGAGTTAATGAATTTACATTCAAAAACCAAAGGTCATTTAGAATAGACATTATGTATGTGGGTCAAATAGTCATCAGGATATTTCATTCCCCACAGCTGTAGTCTATCAGATTTTGGTTTTCCACATTCAATAGAAAACTTTTGGTCAAATCCATTAGCAGTGCACTGATGGATCCCTGCCATTTTGGTCAGCTTGTGTCGTTCCTATGGCACTGACAATGTCATTTGCATTTTCAATGGTTCTGCCAAAGTCAACATACATCCGGAGGCCACAGCTGAGTATACATCACATATGGCTTTTCTAGCTTGAGCCGCACTGAATGTAATCCCAGCTATAGGTGTACAACTGAGAATTTGTGGAACTGGAATGATAACAGCCTGAATTTGCATTGTTAGTTATTTACATGGACAAACTTTGAATTCTTAAAGGAATGGTAGACAGGCCTGCATTATCACTCCTCAAATAAATATTGTTGACCCCATCCTGTTTGATGTCTTGCATGACATGCTCTATTATTGCCACAGTGGCATCTGCTTCTTGCAGTTCCATGTCTTGTAACACATGAAAGTACACCATGTATTTGAAGTTTCCTTAGAATTGGTAGAATTACGTAGCGCATGTGCTACATGGATAGATACTGTCTTCTTCCGGTACCAGTCTCTGCTCGTCTCCCTGTATGCCAAGGGAACCTAAGATGAGGCATGTACGTAAGTAATGTTGGTATACACATACCTATGCTGACTACCTACTAAAAGAGGCAACCCAACCCACCTCAACTAGTCAGTAGTAAAAGTAGACTAAAAGTATGTAAAAGTATGTAAAAGTAGACTTTGGAAGTCAAGGGATCAAATTCCCTTGACTGCGCACAATCTCGAGTGTACGGAGCCGCCCCAGCCACCGATCCACGCTTCATCGCTTCTCTGTGGGGTGTAGGAGTCCGGCGCGCCAGGCAGCGCAGTTATTCCCACGCCAGGCCAGAGCCAACGCTCCGTGCTTGCACCTTGTTGTGTGCACAGCCAGAGGAGAGAAGGGGGGTGAGTGACGTTTTAGGCAATAGATAGATAAATAGAT
Source organism: Paralinhomoeus sp. GSCO2_6 (assembly GCA_030248085.1). Taxonomy (NCBI): domain Eukaryota; kingdom Metazoa; phylum Nematoda; class Chromadorea; order Monhysterida; family Linhomoeidae; genus Paralinhomoeus; species Paralinhomoeus sp. GSCO2_6. The sequence goes on along the minus strand of JASAMY010000350.1, from coordinate 8,685 downwards.
CGTGTCAGTGGGCTCCGGACGTGGGTTGTGCGTGCTGCGACTGTCACAGGCGACACTACCTACATACGTGGGTACGTGCATCAGACTGCGCGCACTGCGCCTGACCGTCATCTGCCGGCCTAGGGAGGGATGCAATTATCGCAACGCGCTGTGCACCGGTGTTGAATATGTGCGGACTACAGTCATCGTGTGCCTGCACAATCTGAACCAGAAGAGTGGAGTGTGCAATGGCACTCGACGGCGCGTCGACCAGTGCCTCAAGCAGGCAATTGTGAGCACCGTCGAGAAGTGCCTCAGAGTCGCTGCTATAGTCTATAGCTCCTGACACACTCAGCGTTGTTCTAGTAGATCTCACTTTGGCGACCAAGTCACAATTCTCAGAATCGGCATCTACAGCGAGATCCGCTACAAGGTGCGCGCAAGTTTGGCGAACTTCTGCTTTGTGCTTCTGTAGTGCGGTGCAGCTCCACTCCACACCCAAAAAAATCAACCGATTTCATCAACACGTCACAGAAATGCCTCGCTGGGAGCAGCAACACTGCAAAATGTAATCATTGGATATGTGCCTGCATTCTTCTGCAGAGCACATCTACCGCGAGAATTTGGACCTGCTAAGCGATGATTACTGCATACCTGTAACTGGGGGGAAGGGTGTTTCCAATCTGTCATTTTCATCCCCCAACCCATCCCACTAGAGGAGATTTTGACACCTATTTGACCAAAAAGTACATATTTAGACCCTGCTTTGATGAACAATTTGTGTATGCTGGACATCCACCCCACACTTTTCATTCAAATACCCCCCCACCCTAGAAGATCCATTATCCCCCCACCATGGTTGGCGACACCCGGTTACAGGCATGACTGAATAGGCACGACAGCAATTGTTTTCAGGCTTTCTTTCTATCAGTTAAACTGCTTAACACAAATGCAGCTTCCTGCAAATCACTTTGTGCGACTTGTCTTTCAGTTGCTTGATTTTTCCATAATTATCTTGCATTATCCCTTGCAGAGCTCTGTCAGAACGCCCAAACTCCCTCATTTTCTGTCTGCTGTTGCAGAGAGCCGCTCCTAACAAACATACAGTGCAAAGCAAACATTCATGTATTTAACAGGGTCTGGAGTGGGGGGGGGGGGGGTACCTAGTTATCCTTTATTTAAAGAAAATTTGGGTTGGGGGGTTGTATCGAGTAAATAACTTGGCCACTTAGGATTTACGAGAGGTGGTGATTGGGGGTGGGGGGTGGAGAAGAGTCAGATACACAAAGAGGTATCATTGATGTTGGATCGTATGTACCCTGTGATAGATGGAAATTGTCCATAACTCAAATCCACCTTTTTTGAGCGAGTACACAATGCCTGCACACATGTAGCAGGAAAACTTATTTACTGTTGGCCGCACAGTTGCGTTTTCTACTTGTTGCACTGCAAAGAACAAATCGTTGCTTCCATTTGCTTCAGTTTCATTGACAAATTCTGGAGAGAACTGAAATGGTCTTTCTTCGATTGGTGGCGTGTCCACTCGTGACAACGCATGTAGTGATCCTACACACTAACAGTGTAGCAACAAATATTATTAAGTATCATAAAACATGTCCACCTCGCATTCTCGTCCCAGTTCGCGCAGTGTGCAAATTTTTTTGCTGCCAAATCTTGGGTTTTTCGTGGAAACACGGCATACGCAACCTTTGCACCTTGTTCCAAGACGGTTTTTACAGGTGTATCACGTACTGCTGGCAACTGATTCAGATTTTGAGCGACTGTTGACGATTTGCTGCTCTAAAACGGGTTGAAACGGCCATGTTGTTACTGTGGGTAAATGTGCCTCACTTTCATGGTTGGTTTTGCAATATGTTTGGCCAATCGTGCGAGACGGGCAATAGTGGCCCCCACTTTGCAGCTCCCACAATGCTGCACACTAATAGTGTGCCTTGAAGCAGGCCCATCACTAGCCGCAGACGTAGTTGTCTTGCAGGAGCCAGAGGTCTTTTGTCTAGTCCCAGCAACCTTTTTCTACAGCGGCTATATCAGAAATTGTGGGGAAAACCAAGGCACACGTGAGACGACCAAATGGCGAAGCCGACTTCGAGCGACAAAGATAGCAACAGTCTGGCGAGCGCAAAACACGGTCACCTGATGACTTAGCCCAGACGCAAACTGGTGGAATGGCAGCATCCCAGCTGCCAACCCCTAGCTGCCAACTGTTGGGTGGGTGTTCCCCTCGTAGCATTTTCCAACTCAACCCCCAACCCCAATTTTCTTTAAATGAAAGATAACTACACCCCCCCCCCCCCACCCCTCCCCACAACTCCAGACCCTGTTAAACACATGTATGTTTGCTTTACACTGTGCAACAGCACTAAGAAAATGCGAGACTTTGGGCGTTCTGACAGTGCTCTGCAAAGGAACAATGCAAGATAATTATAGAAAAATCAAGCAACTGAAAGACAAGCGGAACAAAGTAATTCACAGGAAGCTGCATTTGTGTTAAGCAGTTTAACTGATAGAAAGAAAGAAACTGAAAACCATTGCTGTCATGCCCATTCAGTATTCAGTCAGTACTCAGCGACAGACCAAATACCTTGTAGAGGGTCTCCCTCCTGCTTCTCCAGCTGCGGCATATCCACAAACGTTTCGTACACGTCCAGCAGCGCTCGCATTTCTGCAGTTGGGGTTGTAAAGTTTTGAAAAATCGTTTGGCTGTCCACACCGGCCGTGACAAAGTCGAGCTCAGCAAAGAAGCCTTCTTCATCGAAAGTCGAACGCATTGTGGCAACAGTGAGAGAACGTGGTTTGGAACCCCTATTTATAGCTGTTCACAGTATCTTCCTCCCCACACAAAAATAATACTTGAACCCGAATGTGCGTAACTGTGGTGCTCAATTTGTAAAACGCACCAGAATATATTGTTTAACCTGCATATACATTGTACAGGGTGCGGCAGGGTTACCCCGCCAACTTTAAAAATTAATAACTCATGCTAGGAAGCGAATTTTTTTATGCGGTTTGTTGCATTCGAACGACAATTCGATGGCAATTTTTATGAGATTATTTTTACGATGACAATGAGCGAGACCCATAAAAGAAAATAGTATTACTGTGCAGTTTGATTTTTAAGCAACTTTTGTCACTTTTGGTAGCAATCCAATTCAAAAGTCAAAAGACAGAACAAAAATGGAAGGTTTTTCTTCAAAGGAGCTTGCTAAACTGGCTATTTGGTATGACATAAATCGAAGCGTCTCTCAAACCCAACGAAAGTTTCGGACGGAATTTCGCGACATCCTTGATCTTGAAAGACTTGATCAAAGGTTGCCACAAAAGACTGCTGGAGCGAGGCACTGTGCTCAAATGATAGAGTAGGCCGCCTGTCGGCGACGTGCGCTCTGTGCGCACTCAGTCCACCGAGGAAAGAGTCAAGGCGGCCTTTACACAAAGCTCCCAGAAGTCGACTCGACTGGCGACACCGAACTGGGGCTTTCGGTCATATTGAACAGTTCGGTTGATCGATTTTGCTGATATTTGGAAATAAAAATTGCCATCGAATTGTAGTTCGAATGCAACAAACCGCATAAAAAAATTCGCTTCCTAGCATGAGTTATTAATTTTTAAAGTTGGCGGGGTAACCCTGCCGCACCCTGTATATACGTTCTACACGCCGAGAAGACAGAGGGTTGCGACTGTAGGTGAGAGCAATTGGGGCTACGGTAGGTGAGAGATCGTCTGGCCGACATGGACCAACAGCGGACAGTCCGCGGACGCGGTCGTGGACCGGGTCGTGGTAGAGGACGCGTGAACGGAGACCAACAAGAGCTGGGTCAAGGCAACATGGGCTGGTTTTTATTGCACTGGATGACATAGGTAAGATAGCGAGTCGCGAATTTAGCTTGCATGGGGCAAGTGCAACAACAGGAGAAAGAAAAACAACAGCAACCCCAGAAGCAGCACCAGCAGCAACTTCAAGGAAAACAACAAGCGGAGCAACACAGAGACGTGTTGAAGCATCTTTCGCAAGAAACGTCGATGGCTGCTGCACGTTCTCTGGAGTCACTATCCAGAAAGCCGTCCAGGTGTACGGCCGTCCACCACACTTCAAGACGCAGCCCACTCCGTCTTGAAGGCCCTCGAAGACACCGATGCAGTGCTGCAGAAGAAAAAGAAGAAAGAAAAAGAAGAAAAAGAAAAGTGTCTGATCACATTGTGATTTCACACCCACACCCACACGCACACACACACACACGTACGCACGCACGCACGCACACACACACACACACCCGCGCACACGCACGCACACACACACGCACGCACGCACGAACACACGCACGCACACTCACACGCGTGTTCAACGGTCGCCTCAACTGCTTCTTGGCCAGTCCTCGTCGTGCGTCCGCTTTCAGTCTTCTGCGTCTCGTGGGTGCCCTACTTCGAAAAATGCGCCTACCGATTGATGCGTGCGTGTCGATGTCATGCAAGCGTCCCAGACTTTTGTTGTGAAGCTGTTCATGAAAATCAAAAAAAAAACATTTGGGGGTTTACTCGGCATTTTTTCGACTTTTACTCTTGTTGGGTTTTGGCCAAAAAATAACGACTATGTCCAAAAAATGACCAAATCGGCCATAACTCTAGATCCGTAGCACCTAGACAAATTTACCTTGGGGGCAATGCTGCGATCATATACCACGCGTCGTGATCACGACACGCGCATGTTCTTGCTCAGATGGACGCACCTAAACACGACTTCTGAATGGTGAAATAGAAGAGGGAAAATCTTGTTGGGCGGACGGTGGCGACGCGGCGCGATGGACCTAGAATTGCTCCCCGCATGTCGGCTTGGAGCGTCATGCGCAGGCCAAGCTGGATTCTCACGTGTCCCTTTCTCAGGAGAATATCGCGGACAAATATCGCATCTGCAAACAATTACAGCATACACTCGCATCCGTTCGCCCGCTCGCTAGAGTAGACGAGTATATACATACACAAATAATGTTTGTGTATTTTTTGTGTATTTTATACGTATATACACGTACACATACACAATTAAAATCAAATATTCATATACATGCACAAACATGACCGAATACCCAAAGTTTGTGTATTTTACAGTTTGTGTGTTTCTACCGTATTTTTTACGGCCATTTTGCGAGTTGCGCGCATAAACTCTGCTAAAAATCGATATCTGCGGCTTCGAAAAGCTGCTGTACATGCAAATCTGTATGTTCATTTGTTCATTTGTTTGTTTGTTCTTCTGTTTCTTTTCCACTATGGGCATGCAGAGCTTCTCAGACGTCGGACGTTTGCCGACATAATGCGCAACCACCACCACCATTATCATCATCATCATCATCATCATCCGGAATAAACTTTGCAGCGCCATCGCTTGCGTGCGTGCGTGCGTGCGTGCCTACATGCGTGTGTGCGTGGGTGCCCACTGTTCCAATTGACTGCCATTCTAAAGATTGGCTTAGGCGTACATGATCTTCACTAACTTATTCTAACTTTGAACATTCTAACTAATATTTTCCTTTCTCGTCTTACTTATGGGCGGCGGCGGCGGATTTGCAAATGTGTGTGTATACATACTTCCCTTGAGAGCAGACATAGCGCACTAACTCGCTGCTCCCCGCTCCATCAGAGACACTCGTGGGAAATGGCCACCCTGCAGATGTTTTCGTGGAGTAGGAGGAAGGAATAGCCACCTCACCAAGTGCAATTGTACGTGCTGTCCACGTGATGAGCGTTATGTCTGACTCTGACGAGTCTGACTCACATTGCACCCTCCACGGCTCGTCCAGCTCGAGGAAATAATAGCAGGCGCCCCTCCCGCTTCCAGAGTCTCAAGATGAAGCCTCGAGGTTATTGAAAGTGGGAGGGGAGGGGGAATCAGTGTTTAGAGAAGTGTACAGAGAAGTTGTAGAAGACCCGCTAGTGGGCACGCAGAGGAGGCACTGGCGCGAGCGGAACGAAAGGCACGGGCGCCTGAACACCCACGAACGCCACCACGCACACGACGAGAAAGAACATGTGGGGGGAAGGGGGCGGGGCGGTGACAGCAGGCACGACAACAGGTGAACGTTTCACGTTCACATGTTTCACGTTTCTCAACCCGCTCAACGCCAATAGGAACAGGTATACCTCCTTCTCAACCCGCTCAACAGCAATAGGAACAGGCTAGAAACGCGAGAGGAATGTCTAACGGAAAATGACAGACATATGAGGTACATGACAGCTTAGAAGTGTGCACATTTCTTGCTGATTCGATCGATCCAATCAACTGTAACCGTTAAACATCGAAATCGCTTTAATTTTCAAAGAGCCAACCGTCACTGTCGTCTGTCGAGCCATAAATGGTGTCCACCTCTTCTTGCAATGGAAATTTTGTATCCAGTGCTTGGCGTTTGCATGCAAACGCGATTTCACTGGCTTCTTCGCCCGGTTTAAACTCACGGCATACAGATCAGGCATGCGCGAAATGGAGTCTTCCTACCGTTAGAGCGCAACAGGTGATTGGGTGCCGCCTCGTCAGGTGACGTCGGTTTCGACAGACTCGCACCAACGTCCTTGCGAGTTTTTTCGCCGCGCGTCAGCGTGGCGAGTTCAACTCTTCAACTCTTCAACTCTTCAATTCCTATGCAGACGATAAATTTCGTAATGGTTTGTTCGTTTGTCCATTTTGAGCTGGTTCTCCTTTATGGCTTGACGGATCGGACCGAAATTATTTTTTTGAGCATTCTCAGGACCAATTAGGAGAAACCTGTTTTTCTTAGATTTATTCTAAATTTATAGCTGTTGGCTAAAGGCGCATGTTAGTGCGCTCGCCTGTACCCGCGTCGGTCCCGCCACCCCCCCCCCCGTCCTTTAGGCTGGCTAGGCAAACCGGCCCAACAACTGGCCGCTGGTAAGTCGGCTATCGTTGTAAATCAACCGCGGGTCTAGTCAGCGGGACTTGGGGGCTCCTGAGACGCTCGAACGGCTGTCCCACGAATAGAAGCCTCTTGTCGACCAGGGCGATGTCGGGCGAGCGCGTTCGGGGGGGTACTGGGACAAGGGGCCCTAGTTCCCCCCATTCTAGTAGGCAAGGGGCCCTAGTAGATTGGAAACGACGTGCGACAAGGGGCCCTAGTGGGCAAGGGGCCCTATGGGCAAGGGGCCCTACCCTATACCGACATGGGCAAATTTGGCACAGCATGCGTGTGCGACTGCGCTTTAAAAATGTATTCGCTTTGCGTTGTGTGCGTTTGTATTGCTGATTGGATCAGAGGGCCGCAGATTGTAGTCTGGGCAGAGAAGTGTAGCAACGTTGAACAGAAGCAATGACGTCGACGTCGTCGTCGAAATGGGTCGACAGTGATGGTTAGCTTTTCAAAAATTGAAGCGTTTTCACGGTTACAGTTGATTGAAACGATCCAGCTGAAAATGTGCACACTTCTAAGCTATAGGCCGCGAACAATTCCGGCGCAAACCATTGAGGAACAGGTTGAATGGAGGAACAGGGTGCTGGATGAAATCAAATGTAAAATGTAAATGTAACAACCGAGAAATTAGCGATCTAACGTTGGAAATAAGCGGTGGCCCACCCTGTACATGTAAGCGGGTTGCGCTTACCGTCAGCTACTACAATATGTTTTTACGACTCTCTCTCTGCCCCACATCTTGATTGGAAGTGAAGAACTCGTCTGTTCTCCCACCAATGGTTTTTAACTGGATATTGTTATGCACATGCACAGCAACCGCACATGCAGTGCAGATGAAGAAAGTTGCGCGGACAGTCTAGAAGTTGTGAGAGGCAGTCCGCCCCTCCCTGCCCCTCCTAGCGCCGCCACTGAACTAGGGCCCCTTGTCGCATAGGGCCCCTTGCCCCTAGGGCCCCTTGCCCATCATAACTGATTACAATCTACTGGCTAGTAGGGCCCCTTGTCTCCTAGGGCCCCTTGTCACACATTCTTCGGGGGGGGGGGCATTAGACCTTGGGATGGCGCCTATTCATTTTTAGTGAGGTGAGGTCGTCAGCTGCACCGATATAAATAAGCAAGCCTAACTAACGTTTCCTTCTCTTCTCATACCAATCGAACTCGCTTGGCCTGTGCGCACCCCACTGTAGGTTGTGTCGGCTTTGGGTCCAACCGCTTTTTGGGCCGTCTAGTAGTGCGTGTCCTTGTAGGTGTGTCGTTGCGTGCGAGCAGGTATGCTTGTCGCGGGCGGACGTGTCATTACGATATACCTATATGTATATATGTAGTATGTGCACCCGTCTCAGTTCAGACACTTTTTCACAAATTTTTACAAGAACAGCTGAAGATGAACCAGGAAGCGGTTCGCCTCGCAACGCAACTGGGGGAGCCGCTAAACGGGCGACCTCGTGCGGGTCTTGCGGTAAGCGAAACAGTTTCCAGACTCTTCTTAATGTATAGCGTTGCGCTTGGCGCACTTGCAGGCGGGCAATCAACGTCCTCGGCTACATACTATACCTTTGGGTGGTCGAGGTCTGCAAGGAGGCCGAGAGGCTCTGCGCTCAAGGCCAGGTATGGTCGTCTTCGTGCGTGTCCTGTTTAACAGGCGCGAAATGAGTTGCTTGTTGGTCCACAGGCGGTGGGGCGCGACACGGACCAGGCGCAATCGCGCGAAGGCGCGTTCCTGCGCCTGCTCCGTGAGGGCCCCTACACAACGGGATCTCAACTGCTCGCGATGGGC
>JASAMY010002500.1:0-19300 GCA_030248085.1 Paralinhomoeus sp. GSCO2_6 | reverse complement strand
TATGTCCATGTTCTTCGTTCAGTTATGTATCTTATATTGTAGGGAGAGGGGTGTATTACGCCATGTATGTGCCTTGTATGGGCAAAAAAATAAGTGGTAGCTACCATACCCGTAACTGGGGGGGGGGTTTGGGGGCCGCAGAATTTTTCCAACTCTCCCCCCCCCAACCCTCCCCCCAGAATTTTCCCAAGGAATTTTCACTCAGTCTAAAACGATAAAAGTGAGTAAATGTTGGTGTATTTCAGTGCTTTTCTGTGTTATATGACCATAAAACAGCTAAATAGCACTGTTTAGACCTTATTTATACACATTTTTTTTATCAAAAAGTACCAGTATAACTCAAAAAATGGCCGGCTACCACTCCCACTTTTGGCTCCAGACACCCTAGAGCTGCAAACCGAAATCGGTATATACCGAAATTTCGGTACATACCGAAGAAAATGGTCGGTTTCGGTATTAAGGAAAAATTTGCAGGCGCCTGCAAAAAAAGGTGAATATGTGACGCTCTTTTGTTGGAGCCCAGTTTGAAAAAGAGGGGTATCAATTAAGGCATGCCTCATTTATGTATAGCCACTTATGCTTTGCAGCTGATCAACTTCAGTTTGAACAAACCGTGTATAAAAACCGAACCAAACGCAGCAACACGTCACATATTCGGCATTTTTTTGTGTTCGCGTGCATGGAAAGGAGCAGTGGCAATTATAGGACCTAAGTGGACTGGAATACCCTGCATGCACATATGCCGCATGAATAAACGCCACGTGGTTGCGAGACAGGCAGGAAGGACCCCAGGGTCTTGCACATGGACCACATGGACTATGCAGACGTGCACGCACCGCCACGCACGCACGCACGCACGCACGCACGCACGCGCCGCCGCCGCCGCCGCCGCACGCACGCACGCACGCACGCACGCACCACGCACGCACCACGCACGCACGCACGCACGCACGCACGCACGCAAACACGTTGCATAGGAGCAGTGCATTATTGGGTGAAATGCCAAAAAGGGAATGACGAATGGAGCCAGTACAGCCAGCCAGCCAGTATGTATATACCTACACATCACTAACTGAACTGTAGTGGCAATCCACATCTCACAAATGTTAGCAAGGTGCCGATTATTTATGTAGGAACTTTGGCTGTGCCAGGTCGATGGTAATGACCAGAGATAGATGAGATGTGAAAGGATTGCTGTTGCGTTTTGGGTGAGTGAGATGGCTCACACAAAAAAAAAATGCCGAATATGTGACGTGTTGCTGCGTTTGGTTCGGTTTTTATACACGGTTTGTTCAAACTGAAGTTGATCAGCTGCAAAGCATAAGTGGCTATACATAAATGAGGCATGCCTTAATTGATACCCCTCTTTTTCAAACTGGGCTCCAACAAAAGAGCGTCACATATTCACCTTTTTTTGCAGGCGCCTGCAAATTTTTCCTTAATACAGTGTTTTTTCGTAAGACAAGCATCGATGCGTAAAACCTATACAGGCACACGCACGCACGCATGCAGGCATGCACGTACACATGCATGCACGTACGCACGCACGCATGCATGACATATGTACCATGTATGACATATGTAGCATGTTTGGTAGAATCCCTCGAGTGCAGTAGGAGACACTCATCATATAGAATGTGAGCATGTGGATTGAAAATAGGTACACATGTATTTTTCATTGACCAAAGTTGTGCACAACTAATTGTCATGCAAATGGTACAAAGCAGGATAACCTATCAGCAAATGGCACAGCATGCAGAGAAACTACAAACAGAAGCCACTGCGGATAATTGTGTGTGTGCGTGCGTGCGTGTGCAGTTGTGCTATATTGCTGCATCATAGCATAGTGTGGGTAAAGAATCAAAATGATCGCTATAACTAGGCGGTCAACTTTTGTGTTTTAGCCGAAGTGATGCGACGTACCCACATCGAGTTTTTTGTGAAGCAGCCCATTTGATGGTGTGCGTGCGTGCGTGCAGACCTGCAGCGCCATATTGGTGCGTCGGAGCTTAGTGGTGTAAGGAATCAAAATGATCTACACGTGGAGGCGGTCATCTTTTGTGTTTTAGCCGAAGTGATCCGAGCTACCAATATCGATATTTATCGATTATCTCGGAAGTGAAAATATTTTGGTGCGTCGGAGCGTGTTGGCTCCAAGGAATGAAATGTTCAACATCAAAGGGCCATCAACTTTAGTATTGATGTTTAGGCCATCCGACCTAACCACACCGAAATATCGCCAATTCTCGTTATCGGTATAATGGTGGGAGGCATTTTGGTGCATCCAATTTGGTCCACTTGCTGAAACTGGTCAAGATCACGTCTCGGCGATCAACTTTCCCCATTATAGCGAAGCTCTGCGATGCACCGTTAAAGAGCCTATAGGGCACGGAACTTTTGGCTGAAATTTTTAATTGCTAATATCTCATTATCAGTGATGAAGTTTTAGGTTCAGTGACTTGGCATAGACTTCCCATAAGAAACTGTTCAAGGAAATCAATAAAAAATTGGGGGTTAATTGGGCACTTTTTCGAGATTTACTCTTGGTGGAAACCACCCCAAAAAACGACTATGTCCGAAAAAACGCATAAAATCGGCGATATCTCGAGTTTGGTAGGACGCAGAGACGATTCCTTTGGTACGAAAAATTGCCATCATGGTTCGCTTACACATGCCAAGTTTCATTCCAATTGCCCACGGCACTAGCGAGTGGCGCTCCAAAAACTGGGAGGAGAACACGAAAAAAAAAAGACACTTTTCGGGAACATTTTCGGGCGTACCCCCTTAACGCGCAGCAATACTGCAACGCACTGTGGCACGTACGGTCCCCCGATGAGTGCGCTTCTTTTGACCCATAACGCGCCGAAATCGGTTCAGCCAATCAAAAGTTATAGGCGATCAAAAATCCGAATTCTCGCGCGCGCAAGTCGTCACATATTAGGGTTGTACGCTGACGCGTACACCCTGATATACCGATACCGAAAATACCGATATTTAAAAATTTTGGTATATACCGAAACCGAAAATACCGACGCAAATTTTTCGGTATTCGGTATTCGGTATTTTTTGGGATTTTTGATGTTACAAAACGCGATTCCAGTGGTTTAAGGCGCGCGATTTGTGCCAAAAATTGGAATAAACATAGGCCAGAAATCGCGATTGGCGTTAAACTTCTGTTTGGGGCTTTGCTGCGCCGCGAAAGCAATGCTGAGGGAGTGGAAAGGGGTACAGCGGCTGCTCTCCACAAGCAGTATAGATTGTTTGACTACATGCCAGTTGTTTGTCGCTCAAAACCAATCGACACTACTCCCTATAATTTTGTCAACAAATCAGAGTCAGCGCGTCAACATCTGACCCCTAATACGTATTACTCTGTTCGCAGAGTTGGGAAGCACTTGTACAGGGTACATATATACATTGTAGCTGGCCGATTGTTTGTAGCCACTATCATGCAAGGGGCTTTTTTCATCGGCGGGCCTGATCTACAGTGATCGCCAAAAAAGTCGCTCTGAATGGTAGCAAAGCCAAGCAGCTTCTCTAGTCTTCTGCAATGCTTTCCTCAAGTACCCAGGAGGCCCAGAATGAGATACTGGCGAAAAGCGAAGAGCACGATGCTAATTTGTGCCTACACACTTATATCTAAATACCGAATACCGAACCGAATACCGACAATACCGAAATTATCAGATGCGGTATATACCGTACCGAAAAATACCGGCCATTCTCAATTTCGGTATATACCGATACCGAAAATACCGAACATTTGGTCGGTTTGCAGCTCTAAGACACCCCCCCCCCCACCCCAGAATTCCGCCATGGACCCCCGCCCCGCTCTTCCCGACCCAGTTACAGGTATGGTAGGTACGCGTACTATTGGAGGATTTGGGGTACGTAGGTACTGTAGGTATATACATTACCCAGAAGAAGAGGAAAAAAGGAGCAAGCAATGCAAAAAACACGAAACAACGTAAACAAACTGAATAGGTAATAGGCAAACGCACTGGCACTGGCAAATGAAGGCCTGACAACGCTGTCCCCACCCAGCATGAATTGTCGCTGAACTCTACCTTTTCATATTTGCGCGTCTACAGAAGCGTTTCCCAACGCGGTTGGCGGGCGGCAACACTGTGTCGTTCCATTGCGTAATCGCTCGTTTTGCGTGCGTAGTGTTGCCGATCCTTTAGTTTTCTTTTCTTTTTCGGCTAAAACCGTTCTGAGAACCCCCAACCCCCTGTTTTGTGTCGTTTATAAAATCAGCAGCGCAGCGCAGTGTGGCCCCTAACAGAGCGTGGGTAATTGGAGGCAGCGTTCCTGTGCACGGGTACAACGTTCCAACGTTCCTAGGCTGCAAGCACTTCAACCCAAAGTTTTATACTTTTGCAGGCAAACAGACAATAACTTCATTGTAGTTCACAAGGAAATGCACCATTCAGTGTTGACACAGCCGTGACAGAGAGACATGATAATGCGTTGTTGTGATACATGTTGATGCCAGTTGGGTTTGTCATTGAAGCGGGTGTATGTACCCTGTTGAAGAGGTTAACAAAGTAGGTAGGCAGGCAGGAAGTAGGACAAGGCGGCAAGTAGGCAAAGTAGCATGTTTGTGAATCAAATGTTAAAATGGTCAACTTTTAACGTTTGTTGTAAGGTGTATGTATACGCATTGCCTGCTCATTGAGCTTCAGGAAAAATTGTGAACTTACCATAAACCCTATAATTACCCCCCTCCTCATAATTAGAACACTTATGATTATATACCCTCCTAAGACCACTTTGAGTTTGAAGCGCCCCTATATTATGTCCCCCATACCTGTAACCGGGTCCGGAAGAGTGGCGGGGGGAGTAAATGGACAAATTCTGAAGGGGGGTGTCTGGAGCAAAAAGTGGGGGGTAGCCAGCCATTTTTTGAGTTATACTGGTACTTTTTGATTAAAAATGGGTATTAATAGGGTCTAAACAGTGTTATTTAGCTGTTTTATGGTCATATAACACTGAAAAGCACTGAAATACACCAACATTTACTCACTTTTATGATTTTAGACTGAGTGAAAATCCCTTGGGAAAACTCTGGAGGGGATGGTTGGGGGGGGGGGGTTGGGGGAATTGGAAAAATTCTGCGGGCCCCCAAACCCCCCAGTTACAGGTATGTGCCCCCCTTCCATGGACCATCGTCTGAAAGGCAACATTTTCCATGTCTGGGTGTATGTATGTATGGTCGCGTATGTGTATGTATGTACATGTAAGACTGTGTGAGAGTGTGTTAGAGTGTACCAACGTATGTGAGCAGCGTTTTTCTCTCTTAAAAATTGCCCCCACGCGCCCTTGTGCCAATAAAGCTCTGCCACATTGACCCTTTTAGTTCATAAGCCCCATAATTAGCCCCCCCCCCTATAATAATACACTTTCCTACGGCTCGAACAAAGCTAATTATAGGGATTAATTACGGCATATAAGTTTTGAATTAAAGGAGCGTTACACTACAAACGTGACAGTAGAGAGTAGTAGACACACTGGCGCTAATTGCCCGCAGTGCGTTGCGTCACACTTCGCTGTGTTGCGCGTTTTATAAAGACCTGCGAAGCGGGAGTTTGGGGGTTTCAAAACGAGGCTTACAAGAATATATGCAGGCATGCAGGCAGGTAAACTATGCAGGCAAACTGACTTTTGCGGCTTTTTTCTAGGAATTTCTCCTGGATTTTCTCCTTGGAATCGCCTAAGCCTAAGCGAAGCCTAAGCCTAAGCAAAAGCCTAAGCAAAAGCCTAAGCAAAAGCCTAACCCTAAGCTTAATCCTAAGCCTAAGGAAAGCCTAAGCGTGAGCAAAAGCCTAAGCCTAAGCCTAAGCCTAAACGAAGCCTAAGCCTAAGCCTAAGCAAAAGCCTAAGCAAAAGTCTAAGCTTAAGCCTAAGCCTAAGCCTTAAGTCTAAACCAAAACCTAAGCCTAGAAAAAAGCCGAAAAAGTCAACTTGCCTGCATACATAGTTTACCTGCCTGCATGCCGGGGTATAAACGCTGGCACTGGCACTGGCACTTGTGTATAAACGCTGGCACTACTGGCACTGGCAACAAGTTTCTTACATGCAACTTTACGAATCTTTTGCCAGTCCCAGTGGTGCCCCCTACGTGTGTCCTTGCATGTACACATACTCGTTTAACAACATTGTACCCTTGGCGTTATTTGTCCTGAGTTTTCGCAAGTGCCAGCGTTTATCCTTTTTTGTTCACTCAAGCTGTGCGTTCTGTTCTGAGGTGATCCTACACTTTGGTGACCACCTGGACCCTTTTCAGAACAGTAGCACTTGATCAGTATACAAACAGAAGTGTGCCTCATGGTGATTGGTGCACTGCAGCATTGCAGTATCATATGTTCAGTTCACCTGTATGTCTCCACTTCAACCCTTTCGCAGTTGCAACGAGGTTTCAACTTGAATATTGGGATCCATTGTTGGAGTGTTCTACGTGTATGTCTTCAATGGGTTCACAGCAAGTGTGGCCCAGTGTTTAGTAACCTCTGCATACATAAACACGACTCTGCACAGAAGCTGCAAAATTGAAGAGCAATGGAAAAAGTTGCAAAAGTGCCCAGCCAGAGTCGTTGGATGAGTTGCATTCCGCTCCCTTTCCTTTGAGAAGAACAAGCAATGCTGCGGAGTTTCTTGTTCGCGCTGTTTTATTCTTGACAAGCCAAATCATTGATGCACCTAGCGTTCTAATGCGTCAGCCTTGAAGAACTACACTTTGCCTATGACTACTCTACTCCTGCTGACTCGCCTACACCAACTCTCAATACGCAATGGAATGCGTTCACAGTGTTTCATGTGCCACCTGCTCTCTAAAAATAGTCGGAAAGAACCCAGTGTCAAAGTGTAGGGTCACGTAAGAACGCACAAAAAACAGTTAACCAAATGTTTACAAACAAGAGGCAATGAAAACTCATGAGCCACGACTCATAGCGCCAACACATGAATACTGTTGATTGAGTGTGCAAGGGAACAAAGTGTTAACCAATTAGGAGCCACCAAATCCTGCCCCAAAACCCACAGTTATGATTAGGAGACAGGTGGCAAAACACCATTTAAGTTGGATATAATAAATCTTTTGCCAGTAGTGCCAGTGCCAGTAGTGCCAGCGTTTATACCTCAAAAAGTGCCAGTGCCAGTGCGAGTGCCAGCGTTTATACCCAAGTGCCAGTGCCAGTGCCAGCGTTTACACCCTCCCCTGCATGCCTGCATAGATTCTTGTATGCCCAAAACGAAGTTGTGCTTTTGGTTATTTTGAGCGTTGATGCAACTCACCGCCAACACAAGCCTAAGCCTAAGCAAAAGCCTAAGCCTAAGCTTAAACCTAAGCCTAGGTAAAAGCCTAAGCCTAAGCGAAAGCCTAAGCCTAAGCCTAAACCTAAGCCTAAGCTTAAAAAAGAAGTCTGTGCGGTTGCATAGTGCATGCATATTTTACTGAAGGCGGACAAAAGCTCTGTCACGGTGCTTTTCCTCAGCGAATAGAAGAAGGATGCCCTCGGACTCGAAGAAGCTGCGCGCGGCGCGCAAGAAGGAGGCCGCGAAAGGCGGCAACGTCAAGAAGCGCGCCCCGGCGACCGAGAACGGAGAGGAGGCTCAGGAACCGCCAACGAGTTGCCGATCCTTTTCTTTCCAGTGTCCGCACTCTCTCTTCTTCTGTCCTAGACGGCCATCTGCCGCACAACGAGTCGAGCGCCAGTCTGAGCAGTCAGGCGACGTCGGTCGACGATGCTGCCGAGAAACTGGCGCGCATCGAGTTGGAGAACGCGCAGCACCGGTCGGCGACGGGCGTGCTGACCAGTCACCCCCGGGCCAGGGACCTCAAGGTCGGCGGCCTGACGCTGACCTTCCATGGCAGGGAGTTCCTGGCCGACGCGACCCTCGAGCTCAACTGCGGCAGGAGATACGGACTCATTGGGCTCAACGGATGCGGTGGGTGGGTGCGTGCGCGATGCGCTAGGGAAAGGTGTGCGTGCGTGCGTGCGCGTGCACGCTGGCCGACCATCGCTGCATGCATGAGTGATGGTCATATGTTCGTGCGTGCGCCAGTTGTTCTGCATTGCGGAGGGTCTGCCAGCTTGCAATGCAAATGTTGGTATGCTTGGTATGTTACTGGGACGTTTCCACCAACATGTTATGGAGGGGAGTAGCGACCCATGTGACTCATCGTCATCAACATCATCACAGTCATCATTGTTTTGTTGTTGTATTGTCTCTGCTGTGAGGCGTTGCTCTCGGCTATACTTGTGGGCAAACCCATGTCTCGTTTTGCGTCGCTCTGCAGGCAAGTCGACGCTGCTGCAGAGTCTGGCGAACCGTGAGCTGCCTGTGCCCGACCACATCGATTTGTTCCTGCTGTCGCGTGAGATCGCGGCCACGGACAAGACGGCGCTGGAGACGGTCGTCGAGGTGGACGAGGAGCGCGCCCGTCTGGAGGCAGAGGCAGAGCAGCTGGCACTCTACGCTGACGACGGTATGCAGCGATCAGATGCACGCCCGTGTAACAATTGCCGGGCCGGGGTGGGTGTCCAAACACAAGTTTTGGAGCGAGCAGAGGCTTGGGTCCCGTCCGGGGCGGACGGGAGGGTCCCCCCCCCCTTGACTGACCCCTCCTAGTCAGTGCCAACCTAATATTCTTGGAAAATCTCGTCTTGTTCTCTCTAGCTTAGTAGCAGCAGCGTGTCTTTATGTCTTTTGTAGCGTTGTAGCAGCACGAAACACCAAAATGGCCAGTGGCGTAGCCAAGGGGGGGGGGGGAAGCTCCCCCCCGAAATTCTCCAAAGCTAAATTTTTTTAACTTGGTACCCTCTGTTGCAATGTGCCAATATGGGCATTTTTCTCAATTTCAATGCAAATAATGATGAATCCGACACTAAAGAGCCAAATTTTCGCCTGTGGCGCATTGTTTTGCATTAAATAACCTTGAAAGTTCATTACGCTACTCTACAAAATTTGCCTGCGGCGCTATTTTAAGAGTCAATGTCTGAGAAAGTGTAGGAAATCGTGGACACTTTGAAAAAA
The DNA here is from genome assembly GCA_030248085.1 of Paralinhomoeus sp. GSCO2_6. Taxonomy (NCBI): domain Eukaryota; kingdom Metazoa; phylum Nematoda; class Chromadorea; order Monhysterida; family Linhomoeidae; genus Paralinhomoeus; species Paralinhomoeus sp. GSCO2_6. Next base: position 10,264 of record JASAMY010002500.1, on the reverse strand, counting down.
ATAAAATTTGAGCTGAGGACATGGGGATGTAGGATAGGGTGGGTCATGCACCCCTGTGTTGGTCAAACCCCCCAACCCCCCTCCATTCCGGAGATACAGGCAAAAATGTTCATAAAATTGCCGAAAAATGTGGTTCGGCGTAGGCTCGCACATTTTCAGGTACCACTTCCCACTTGATGCAGCCACCCTATAGGGGGGTATACCGTTGGGTAGGTGAGGGTTGGTGCTCCACCCCCTCCAACCGCTGCCCTTCGATGTTTATGTACTGTTTCAAAAAATATGAAGGTTTGCAAACCGCGTCGAATCGCTCCATCGATTGTTCAGCATGTTGGGGCGAATCCAAATTGCATAAATTGGTCACATATAATAAACGAGCACACTAGAAAATCAATATTGAAAATTGCGTTTTCAGTGCAAATTGCGAAAATACTAAAACTTTTGTTTATTTGGCTGCCTCTGGCCTCGAAATTTTTGACGAAACTTCTGTCAGTATACGGTCATATAAAGCGGTTTAACATATGTAGAAACTGGAGGGGACATTTATGTTTTGGGGGTAAAAATGCCGATTTTTCAAAATTTGGGCACCTCGCTTGCTGTGGATTTTGCCCTCTAGCAAAATCGTGGGAGCTCAGAGAAGGGCAGCGGTTGGAGGGGGTGGAGCACCAACCCTCACCTACCCAACGGTATACCCCCCTATAGGGTGGCTGCATCAAGTGGGAAGTGGTACCTGAAAATGTGCGACTCTACGCAGAACCACATTTTTCGGCAATTTTATGAACATTTTTGCCTGTATCTCCGGAATGGAGGGTGGTTGGGGGGTTTGACCAACACGGGGGTGCATGACGCACCCTACCCTACATTCCCATGCCCTCAGCTCAAATTTTATTTTTTTCGAAGTGTACCAAATTGGGGTCCATTTCCTACACTTTCTCAGACATTGACTCTTAAGCACGGAAATCGACCGTTTTGACAACATTGCTAACGTTTTGGTGTGAATGTAGTCAGACAAACAAGCGCAAAGCGTGTAAACAGATTGGATGAGAGAGTGTCTAAAGCTTCCCCAGCCGAAATGGCGCAATGTCCAAAAAATTCGACAGGGTCGCCCCTGTTGCAAAATTGAGAATTTGGCCGAGATTGGACTTCCCCCCCGCCCGAAAACAAGTCCTGGCTACGCCACTGAAAATGGCGATATTTAGAGTCTAGACCCCATCTTGGCTCATTTTCGGCCAAAAAGGCACTGGTACGTGGGCTATGGTGATGATGACAAAGCTGCCGTTTCTAGTCCTCGCACTCACTTGCATGTGTAGAGAGCCACCAGAACCTGATGGACGTGTACGAGCGCCTGGAGGAGATGGACTCTGACCTGGCGGAGACGAAGGCGGCCGCCATACTCCACGGTCTGGGCTTCAGCAAGGAGATGATGGCCAGACGCTGCAAGGACTTCTCAGGTGCGACTCCTCTGCACGCACGCGCATGCGCACGCACGCACGGGCACGCACGCGCCGACACGCACGCACCGGCACGCACGCACCGGCACGCACGTACGCAACGGCACGCACACGCGCACCGGCACGCACGCACTCGCGCACCGGCAGGCGCGTACACACGCACCTGCACGCAATCGGCACGCACGCACGCACGTGCGCACACCAAACTGAACGTCGTAAACGACGATTCGAACGACGATGATGACTAGCCGAGTCTCGTTCCAGGCGGCTGGCGTATGCGCATCGCGCTCGCGCGCGCCCTCTACCTGAAGCCCTGTCTCCTGCTGCTCGACGAGCCCACCAACCACCTCGACCTGGACGCCTGCGTCTGGCTCGAGGAGGAACTCAAAACGTGCGTCCGTGCGTGCGTGTATGTTGCCGATACCGCCAACACGACATGGCACACAACAATGATCGGGTGTCAGGTCTCCGTTTTTTGTCCCGCACAGCAAATGTCCTGCACAGCAGGAACGAACTTGGGTTGGTCGGCTGTTGCGCAGTTGGGCTAAGGCGTTGGCTCCAAACCGCAAGGTGCGGAGTTCAATCCTCAGCCTGGCAAGACTGCCAAGAAACAGTAACCTTCTTGGGCACGGGGGGCTCACGCCGAAACTGTGGCCCCTGATCGCTGTTCTCATTGAGACAATCGGTCTTGTAGGCAGAGGTAACCAAGGACCTATGCGGTCCCCCTCTCGCCTGAGACTTCGGTCTCGAACCTGCAAAAAAAAACGATCCCGCGTCGCCCAGACAATGAGAGCGCACGTTCCTTGGCCAAGGGATTAGTGACTTTGTGCCGGTACCATGGTGTGAGTCGCGAACCCCCGGCCACGAAAGGGCCCCGAAAGGACGGCCCAGACCACTGAGCTACCCGTCCATGTGTCTGTCCGTTGGTTGGTTTGCCAAAACCATGCCACCCTTCTCTCCTGCTGCAGCTACAAGCGGATTCTGCTGCTGGTCTCCCACTCGCAGGACTTCCTGAACGGCGTGTGCACGAACATCATTCACATGCGCCAGCAACGGCTGGCCTACTACGCGGGCAACTACGACCAGTTCGTGAAGACGAGGCTGGAGCTGCTCGAGAACCAGATGAAGCGCTACAACTGGGAGCAGAATCAGCTGCAGCACATGAAGGACTACGTCGCCGGGTCGCCCCCCCCCCCCCCTAAATAAATTTGTCGGTGTGACGACACACGACAAGAGAGCAGTGCGCGGTTCACTTCAGGTTCGGCCACGGCAGCGCAAAGCTGGCCCGTCAGGCGCAGAGCAAGGAGAAGACCATGAAGAAGATGGTCGATGGGGGACTCACCGAGAAGGCCGTCCAGGACAAGGTGCGTGCGTGCCTGTATCAATGCGTGCGTGCCTGTATCAATGCGTGCGTGCGTGCCTGCATCAGTGCGTGCGTGCGTGCCTGCATCAGTGCGTGCGTGCGTGCCTGTATTAGTGCGTGCGTGCGTGCCTGTATCAGTGCGTGCGTGCGTGCATGCCTGCATCAGTGCGTGCGTGCGTGCGTGCCTGCATTGGTGCGTGCGTGCATGTCTGTGTCAGTGCGTGCATGCGTGCGTGCGCTGGTGCGCTCCCGCACATTTGGTGAAAGTGCCGAACAAGTTTTACACGCACAGGTGAAAGAGTTCTACTTCTTCGACCCGGGCGAGATCCCACCGCCCGTGATCATGGTCCAGCACGTCTCCTTCAGATACGCTCCCGACAAGGTGCGCTGGCCGGATTCGCCACTCGCTTTGTCCACCACCTCTCTATTAGGAAGTCCCCCAAAAATAGAAATCAATTTCCGCCGTCGGGTACAAGTGCTGTTGAGTGGTACGTATCCCCAGTGGTGGTTAGCGAGGGCAGAGTTGGGAAACAGAAATAAATCACTCGAAAAGTAAATCACTCACCCGGATTGCAGCCGCTCGTCTACAAAGACCTGGACTTCGGCATCGACCTGGACACCCGGGTGGCGTTGGTAGGTCCCAACGGCGCTGGGAAGTCGACACTGCTGAAACTGTTGGGCGCCGACCTGATGCCCAGCGACGGCCTCATCAGAAGGCATTCGCACGTCAAACTGGGCAGGTACCATCAGGTGGGCGATGATTGCTAGAGAGTTCTCGAAATCGAAATTTGAGCATGAACACCTTCTAAGTCATGTCGGACTCAGCTAGTTTTTCCAGCACCTGCACGAGCAGCTGGATTTGGAGTTGTCAGCGCTCGACTACATGATGAAGTCCTTTCCAGAGGTGAAGGAGCGCGAGGACATGAGGAAGATCGTGGGAAGATATGGATTGACGGGCCGGGAACAGGTTCACACAGCGCGCGCGCGCAGGCGCGCACCCGTCGGCACGCACGCACGCACCGGCACGCACGCACTGACACGCACACACATTCGCTACCATGCACGCACAGGCACGGACGCGCGCACGCACGTATTGGCACGCACGCACTCACTGGCACGCACTCACAGGCACGGACGCACGCACGCACACTCACTGGCATGCACGCTCTGGCAAGCACGCACGCACGCATCCAGTCCCGGGCACGGGCTTGCAGACGTGTCCCATGAAGCAGCTGTCGGACGGCCAGCGGTGCCGGGTGAGCTTCGCCTGGCTCGCCTGGCAGTGTCCGCACATGCTGCTGCTGGACGAACCCACCAACCACCTCGACATGGAGAGCATCGACGCGCTCGCAGACGCCATTAACGCCTTCCCCGGAGGCATGCTATTGGTCTCCCACGACTTCAGGCTCGTGCACCAGGTACGGGTTTATAAGTGGATTTTTGAGCAATCGTGAGATGTGGCTGCTGGTGAAACGGTTGCTACGCAAGAGCTCCTGGGTTCGAGACCCTGCGTGGGGGCGGCGGAAGTGATTATCTATTGAAAGCCGAGTATAAGTGGGTTCTCGCTCACGATGATAAAAACTCTGGAAGCGATTTGAAAAGTAAAACCATATGATCCGCCATTTACAAAAGGAGTGCTTTAAAATCGGTTGATTTTGATCACATGTTCTCCATGCATCATTGTTCCCACTTTTCAGGTTGCAGAAGAGGTTTGGGTCTGCGAAAAGAAGACGATTACCAAGTGGGAAGGCGACATTTTCTCGTACAAAGACCACCTAAAGGCGAAAATTGACAAGGAGAAGGCCAGAGCTGCCAAGGCGGCGAAATAACGTCGTGAGAAGCTGCATTTTAGTGAAGCTTCGTGGACATTTTTTAAACCGGTTTCTTTCAGCTGGCATTCGTCGCTGTCTGGACGTGCCCCCTCTCGATCGATCTGTCCGATGTGCAGAGCCGTCGTCGTCACCGTCATGCGACTCGACTAGGAACCGAATGAATGAAAGCTGGTGTTTTTTCTCGAATTTTTTTTTGTCTGCTGTCCCGGCGCACACTCACTGGTTGACGAATAAAGGAGAGGAACCCGACTGCGCGCGTTCGTGGTCAGTACGTACGTGTGTGCGTGCATCAGTACCGGTCGCTTATCGGATTTATCGACGAGCCGTCCACTTTTTCACTCGTCTGCTAGGAACGGCCAGTCGAGTTTTGGCGTGGAGGAATAGTGGGAATAGAGGAAGCCACTTTTGAGGTGGGGGCGTGAAAAATCGATTTCTGCCCGGGGGGGGGGGGGCGCGTTTACGCGACCCGCCAAAGATTTGCCGGCGGCGGCGCTTCCTGTCCCCCCCCCCATCCCAAAGCAGCGGTCGGCACATCGTTAGTGTCTCTGGGAGCGGCGACCACACTGGCTAACTGCCGTGCCGTGCTGTATCTTGTTTGAGCTAGGCAGGATTTGATTTTATTCGAGAAAAACAGGTGCAAATGGCGGCGGCGCCGACGGGCAACGGCAAAAAGTCGAGGGGAACGAGAAGCGTGACGGATGGAGACCTAAAGGGCGCCCTCCAGACGCAGTCGGCTCTGCCCACGCAGTTCAGGCGAGTTGTAACGCGCGGGCGGCCGTGCGTGCGGTGGACTGGGCATTACAGCAGCTACTTCAACATAGCTGCACTGTTGTCGAAAGTCCCCCCCCCCCCCCGGTATCCCCTTATCGGCATCCTGTGTTATTTGTGGACGGACCGGTCGTTATACAGCTCTTGGGGTTTCGGCATTATTGTCAGTTCTGCGAACAACAATGCGGCCAAGCTGCATGGACAGGTTGGTCCTTAGCTAGCATGGCGCCTTGTCAAAGAGAGCAAGCAAGCAAACGCGCGCACTTTTATGGTCGTTTTCTGAATGGGGCAGAGGCGAGAGCGTTACGGCATTGCGTGCGAGCGACAGTACAATCGCGAGCGAAGCACACCCACTGCTAGATAGAGGCGGGCCAGACATTGGCATGGCCGCCTGGTCTGTGAATGATAGGCAGGAGTGAAGTCGCCTACTAGTCTGCCGAATGCCAGAGACGCGACGCTTGACACGCTTCTCCGACCGAAACGCTCATTTCTCGCCATAGTCCTGGGATGCTGCCCAGATATTGAGGATTTGATTAGGGATGAGGTACTTCTGAGAAAGCGCATGTGCGCTGAGTAATAGATTTGGTCGCTCATTCAACTGCTTCGACTTGCCTTTTCTGGAGTCGCGTAGGGTTAACAGCTTGCAGAGGCAGCAAAGTTCACACCTCTTCGCGCGCGTGTTATCGCTACGCTATCTCTGGACAGTGCAGCGCCGTGTGTAGCTGCGTATGTTGACGACGGGTGCTGCACTCCCTAACCAGCTGTGTAATAAATGGACGCCAGCCGCCTATTCGCATCCATCACACCCAGAGAGAGGGAAGATTCACTCCGACGCTGCTCAGCCTACCATTCACATTTGTCAACGCTCTATATTTATTCGACCAGTTACTGCACAGACACACACACACACACGCTCGCACGGACAGAGACGTGGCATCAGCTGGCCGTCGTGTCTGTTTGTGCGTGCGTGCGTGCGTGTGTGGGTCTTGGTCGCCTGGGCAATTTCGCGAGCACGCGAGCGAAGGGAGAGTGAGAGAGCGGCGACGGTTCAATTTCTCTGGTTGCCCCCAGTTGCGCCAGTAGTCAGGGAGAGCGATTCCCAGAGCGCTCAATCGTGCGACCGCCGACTCCGAGGGACCTTTTGTGACGAGGCTGGGAGCGGGGATTGCCTTGCGTGCGTGGCCTAGTAGGGAGCTGTGAGCACACTAGCACAGAACTCTGGTCACAGACAGACGGACAGGCCTTTCTCGCTATCCTGACAAAGCGGCAGGCAGCTATCGTCCCCCCGAGTCTCTGTTGCTAGGAGAGTGCGATGCGTCGTGTGGAGAGGAGGGCAACAAGAGAGGCTTGTCCTGCTGGCCTAGCCGTCACTTCCGAGATCACTAGACAATGAGCGGAGTGGAACGCATATAGACAGACTGGCTTCTTGTATAGCCGAGTGGAGTTAGTCGTTTGTGCATTGGAGAGGCCAGTTGCCAGGCTGTGTCGTCCTGGTTAGCTGTGTCGTCAGCCACAGGTGTCGAGCGGTGTTAGTGGAAGAAAGGGCTCATCCATCTCATCCAAGCGCTCTCGCGTCGCGTCCCTTTGCGATTTGCCCAATTATAGACATCGACGAAGCCTCAGCTCAGCTGTCGCGCGAACCACTTAGTCAATACTAGGCACTCCTCGACCCAGTGATTCAGAGAGAAGGAGCCTTTGCCTCTGTCCCATGGACGACGTGTATTCCTCGTCGTCGCCGACGAGCACGCGGCGTCGGCCACGGCCTCTGCTCAGTTCCGACCCTGAGCTGCACGCTGGTGGTGGCTCGGTCGAGCCCTGCTCCACACCGCCTCTCCCAGGTCGTTCCCCACTCTTTGCCAAGGTCCAACAACAGCAGCGCCAGTCGAGACGCAGTAAACTGGCCGCCGGGACGCCCCGGGACACGCCAGACGACGACCAGCCACTGCTGCTGCTGGGCGAGGCGAAGACGCGTGGGGGCACGGCACTCGCTTGCAGGCAGCGACTGTACGAGCTGTTCAACTCCATCGAGAAGGAGTTCGAGACGCTCTTTGAGGAGAATCTCACGCGTGAGTGACGGCGAGACGCAGGCACGCGCACGCAGGCACGCACGCACGCACGCATCGGCCGCACGCACGCACGCACGCACGCATCGGCCGCACGCACGCACGCACCGACACGCACCCACGCAGGCACGCACAATTTCCATCGTGACCTGCTGGCCCCTTTCAGTTCACGCCAAAGTCGAGGCGCTAACGGAGAAGCTGACGGAAGGAGGGGCGCTGCCACCCGAAAAGGCCGCGGAGATTTTGAACATCACCGCCGCAGATGTCGTTGGTGGCGGCGCTGGAAGTTCCCAGAAATCTGGAAAGAAAGGTGAGGCGACCAAGCAACTTTTTTATGCAACCTAACGTTATCGCCTGTTATTCATGTACCTACAGTAACTACAACTGTCTACTGCAACCTCGCACGGTGTGAGTTCTGTGTTGGTGTTGGTGCGATTGCCTTGTAGAACACATGCAGAACCACACCACAGGTTGTGTTTGAAGATGTCGAACGCGCATTGGTTTTTTTTTTTTATGGACAAAATGAGTCTGTAACAAAAATGCAGGACATACCCAGTACTGAAGTATTCTGTTTTTGCCAAAAAGAGTACGTATCTTCTACTCTTCGTCTCGTAGAGACGCGCTCGATGTCGTATCAACGTCTCGACGCAAAAATGCGTATGTTTGTTGAAAGAAATCTCCCCCCAGGCTCGGGCGAGCCAGGTGGGGCAGCGTCTGCGGACGGCGCTGCGCGTGCCGCCGCCCGGCCGGTTCGTCTCGAGTCTCAGGGTGGGCTTGGACGCCGCCTCGGCGGCAAGACGGCACCACCCCAGCCGGTTCGTCGCCGCCCTCTCCGGGCACAAGGACGGCGTCTGGCACGTCAAGTGCCCCGCCACCCCCTCCAAGGCCGTGCTGGGCTCCGCCTCCGCAGGTGAGGCAATGCAGGGACATGGCCCTACTTGCATGCTGCCGAGGCTATCGTATGCGCAGGCGTGGGCATTGCCGAGACAATCGTATTGGGGCCGAGGATGGCGTAGTGGTAGAGAATCGACCTCTTGCGCCGGCACGGTTCTGGGTTCGATTCTTGATGGCATCCACTAGATCGAGGACTTCACTCTCAATGGAGTTTCTCGTGCTGTCGCTGCCCTAGATTACAGATGGCGTTCTGCCGAATGTCTTTGGTTAATTACGCGGCTCTAGACGGGGAGGCGTCATGGACTCCTCTGTTTGTTCAGACCACACGTGTCGTCTGTGGTCGCTGGAGAGTGGCCAGTGCCTCTTGGCCTACACGGGCCACGCGGGCTCCGTGAATTCGGTCGCGTTCGCGCCCAACGAGTCTTCTGGAGGGGGGAGGAGAGCTGGCCGATTTGCTGATCGTCACCGCGAGCGGGGACCAGTCGGCGCACGTCTGGAGGCCCCCGCCCACCGGCGTCGGTCTCTCCTCAGAGGACGAGCTGGAGGCGCAGCAGCAGACGGAGGAGAGAGCGGACGAGAGAGATGGCCCACAGGGGCCGGGGCAAGGTGCGTGCGTGTCGGTGAAAATGAGAGAGTCAGTGTCATCGAACGAGCATTTCTGCAGAGAGTGGTGCTGGCTTGCAACCGTGCATGTACCGAGGACCGGGTTTTGCATCTGGGCAGAAGGCAGAGGGAAGAGATCTGCACCTTCTGTATGAGGGGAAGCACCTTCCGGGTTGGGGAGGGAGCAAGAGCACCTCTTGGTGAAGGGGGTTGGTACAGAACACCTTCTGGGTGAGAGGAGGGGGGGGGGTGGAGGGCAGAGCGCCTGGGTCGGGTGATCGAATTACATCGGTACGGTCAATCAAAATTTAGTGTCAATTGGCACTGTAATTGTTCCATATTAGGTACATTAGGGAGGTGGGGCGAACCCTCCCATCTTCAGAGGGGTGCTTGCAGTTCAGTCTAAGGGAAATGAAAGGAAACGAAAACGTTCTTCAGACGAGAACCAGCAACAGCCGTCCATGGTGACGTCATCCGCTGCGCAGCAGAGTTCAAAGCCGCCCAAGACCTTCAGGACGCCTTTAGTGCGACTCACGGGCCATACGGGCGTAGTTGTGTCCGCCGACTGGCTCTGCACGGCCGATCAGGTTCTGTTGTTTTTTTTTTTTGCAATTGTGATTTTTGTGAATTTATTTATTCCAGGTCATTACGGCGAGCTGGGACCGCACGGCGAATATCTACGACGTGGAGAAGGGAGAGATCGTGCACATGCTGTCGGGTCAGTGGAGGGAGAGAATATTGGCGATAATTGCGGGATTATAAATAAGCGGTACCAAAAGCCCCTCCCCCACACAGTTTTGCTGCTCGATTGAAAGTACGCAAGCGCGCAACAGTGGAAATCTGTACTTGGAGGAGAGCACAGTCACCCCTCCCCCCTCCTTAGAACGAATAAAACACCAAAATGACGGATCCCACATTTTGACCCAAAATCGTTGTCAATGACTCCTTTTTTTGTTGTTGTTAAAAATCTCGCCATCCGAGACCTGCCAGCCCCACTTTGCTTTTGCCCCCTTCACCCTACCCGATTGCAAGTATGCCAGAGATTACGTCGTGCCGTTTTTGCGTTGAGTTTCTGTATATTTTTTTCTCTGCAGGTCACGACCAGGAGTTGACGTTCTGCGACGCGCATCCCTCGCAGAAGCTGGTCGTGACCGCGAGCCGCGACACGACCCTCCGTCTCTGGGACTTCAGAGAGTCCATCAACTCCGTGGCCGTCTTTCAGGGACACCTAGAGTGCGTGCGTGCGTGCGTCCGTCCATCCGTCCGTATGTGTGTGCCGGTGCGGGAGCAATA
>JASAMY010000606.1:0-19305 GCA_030248085.1 Paralinhomoeus sp. GSCO2_6 | reverse complement strand
TATATATCCGACAATAATGTCACACATGCAGATCCTGTCAGTCATTTCCTCTAACACTTCATCTGGTCTTAACTGCAATAGCGCTGCAAGTCGAGCGCTGGCAGCGCCGTCTCACCGAGGCACTCGGTGGCGGCCTGGAATTATAATAGGGACAGGTTATTTTGGTGACACAGGACGTTCGTGAGCCACTTCGAGCAGTACCTGACCCTCACCAAGATGAACGGAGAAGTTGCAGAAAGAGGCGCTGCTGCTCACGACGATCGCGGTGGCCATATTTCTTCGGCTAGAAAGCCTCATCGCCCTAGCCGAGGGCAAGGTTCCAGTAGCTGCTGACCAAGCTGGGCGAGCATTTCCAGCCGACAAGGCTGGCGATCGTGGAACGCTGCGATTTCTACTGGCGCTGTCAGCGGCAAGGCGAGTCGGCAGGCAACTAAATATAGGCTATGAATTTTTCTACCCCCTGAACAAATGCAAACTACCCCGCCGAATGCAATGTCACTACCCCCCTGAATAAAACTATTTACCCCCTAATTGCAACTACCCCCTGAACAAATGAAAATACCCCTCCGAATAAATGAAACTACCTAATTAGTTTTATTCATTAGTTTTATTCAGGGGGGAATTAGTTTTATTCAGGGGGGTAGTGACATTGCATTCGGCGGGGTAGTTTGCATTTGTTCAGGGGGTAGAAAATATTTTAGCGCTAAATATATACATCGCGGAGGTGAGACGCATGGCCAACCGTTTCAATTTCGGCGCCATGCTGTACAAGATTGTGCGCGACCGCCTCGTCAGTGGCCTGCAAAAAGCGAGGCGATGCAGCAGAAGTTGCTCTCCGAGGGAAACGCGCTGCCGCTGCAGGACGCCATCGACGTCGTCTGCAGCGTCGGCCGCCTCAAAAGGCGCCGAATAGCTTCGCAGAGCCAAACATTTGTTGTATGTTTTGTCAGTGGCTGTTTCGGGAACAAACCGCCACATGTCAGAGAGCGGTTCGCTGGAGGAAAGGTTGGACTGGAGGAAAGGTTGGACTTTCTCCCCCTTCTGTCTAACAGCGTGGCAGGCAATAATGGACTGACCTTTTCATACTTCGATGTTGGGTCGCAAAAGTGACCCACATGCCCAGGGGCGCAGCCTGGAACGTGAACCCCACCCGAGAACTACAGCATGTTGTTGGTTGTTGGATTTGGGGCGACGCTAGGAGGCCGTCAATGGCCCATTTAGCCTACCCATCTCCATGACGCCTTCCCGTCTACTGCCGTTTAAGACACGCTTTTTCTAAGAACCAGACATTGGGAGACAAAAGTGGACATTTTGCCCTGAATTGCTTCGATTTGGCTCAAACTTGGCTACCAGGACCATCTTTTGACGCCGATCACGAAAATCAACTCCGTTTTTCGATTTTCAAAATATGTGGCGAGAAATTTGGATTTTTTCGTTTTTTGGCAGTAATTTCAGTTTTTGCTTTCTACAAATTGTTTTGTGCAGCGAATCGAAAAACTAAATACATTTCTGAAATCCTCATCGAATTCTGCATCTAACAGGCCCTTCATTTCGCGCAAATTTTACAGTCGTGCGTTTTAGAATTTTCGATTGAAATTTTGGCGGATGTTAATTTTTGCGGTTTTTTGCGATTTTCTCAATATCCGCGGGGTTGTGCATCTGGAGACAATAACCACTCGAAAGCCCATTCAATTCCGCGTCGAATCACGTTAAAATATTTAAAATCCACGCTCGCAGTAACATGAAGCAAGCGCTCAAAGACGGTGCACTCACAGGCTGGCAAAAACAAACTTTTGCTCATAACTCATCTCAGCAGCTGCAGAGCTAGGCACCATTGTCCTACATAATCTCCAGTTTTACAGGGGGTCACTGGACGTGCAGTTTCCGCTAGTTACGCTTTTGAAAATGCAACAAATTTGAACTGAATCAATTTCAGTCAACAGTATATTATGATCTAATCTACATTTCTTGCTCCTTTGGCCAATTCGCTGCTCTGCCTTCTTCTTCCACTTGCAGATGCCCTTGCAGCAGCATTGTCAGCAGCTTGAAGCACTTCCCCCACACTGTTCTCTAATGTATGTACATGAGGTCATCCTAAAATGTGTAGCATAATTGGGATATAGTCTGTTTGCTTTTGTGATTCAATAGACACCTAATTTCGAGTTTCACAGTGTTTACCTAAGTCCAGATCAGCATCACCTTTGGTGGTTGGATTATCTTCCACAGTTCGAGAGGGACTCGTTGCTTTTGCAATGCACTGCGTCTTCTAGACCAAAAACTGGCGATTTGGCGCCATGTAAGCAGCTCTGCTTGAAGAAATCGGTCTTTACCATTCAGTTGAACAGTTTCCATCAATTTTGCAGCCCTTTTTGGATCCATTTTTTTATTTGATTGTGCTCCATGATCAAACAAATCAATCAGCCAACTTTTGACATTTTGGGAAAATGGCTGGTGTTGTCCACGAACATGAAGTGCCCGCCCACCCTTTCGGCAAGTTTGATAACCCTCTTACATCTGCTTGCCCTTCACCTTCAATAACTGTAAATGTTTCTTCGATGACGTTTGGGGCATTCTGTAGTCTCAGGCCTTCCAGTGTTGCTTTGTACATCATGATGGCATAATCTTGTTGTATTACCTTTTGAGGCACAACATACTTGTGTGCACCTCGAATTATGTGGTGCAATAAATTGCCTTCTTTTGCAAACATTGCAACACAATTAGGCTCTGGACAGTCAAAATGCATTGTCTTGGTCACTAGGTTCAGAGGTTGATGGTGGTAACTGGGCCACATCAATTATTGGGTCAAGTTGGAAAGTTTTTCATGGGAGTTGTTCTGATTCTTGTGTATGTGACACTGTTCCCCATTGATACCTTGTTGTCACTCTACTCTGCTCTGCATGAGCTGTTTGTTGCATACCTGTAATTGGGGGGTTGGGGACCCTGCAGATTTCTTCGACTCCCCCAACCCTCCCCCCCCCTGCAGAATTTTCTTAAGGGATTTTCACTCAGTCTAAAACGATAAAAGTGAGTAAATGTTGGTCTATTTCAGTGCTTTACAGTGTTATATGACCATAAAACAGCTAAATAACACTGTTTAGAGCCTATTCATACCCATTTTTGACCAAAAAGTACCAGTATAACTAAAAAAAATGGCTGGCTACCCCCCACTTTTTGCTCCACACCCCCCAATTCGGCCATTTACCCCCCCCCCTCTTCCACACCCGGTTACAGGTATGGTTGGTTGGTTGGTTTTCAAATTTCCATAGAGATGGATTTAGGCGTTGGCCTGTACCAGTCAGACTGTACCTCCAAGCTGTAAGTTGATCATTTGCAAACTGGAAAACATTGTAATCTCTAATTCTTGGAATAGCTGGTGTGGGTCCGTTGCATTGTACTGGTCTGTTGATCTTTATGAGGTGGACACGTATACCCACAGGTTTCGAAACATCCACACCATGGCAGTCTGATAAGGACTAATCAATTGCAGACACTATGTCATCAGCATTTTCAATGTTTGACCCACTGTCAACATAGATCCACATGTAGCGCTTTGCTACTGCTGAGTAAACATCACATATGGCCTTACCAGCTTGTGCTTCACTGTAAACTGTAGCACTGCTGGGAGGAACTGGAGGAAAAGGGACAACTTGCTGACAGGCAAAAGCACCTAGTTGAGTTATACTGGTACTTTTTGGTCAAAAATGGGTATACATAGGGTCAAATACAGGGTGTAAATCCCTTGGGAAAATTCTGGGGGGGGGGGTGTTGAAAAAATAGGGGGCACCCCCCCCCCCCAACCCCCCAGTTACAGGTATGCTCTGTAGCTGCTGAGATGAGTTATGAGCAAAAGTTTGTTTTTGCCAGCCTGTGGGTGCACCATCTTTGAGCGCTTGCTTCATGTTACTGCGAGCGTGGATTTTAAATATTTTAACGTGATTCGACGCGGAATTGAATGGGCTTTCGAGTGGTTATTGTCTCCAGATGCACAACCCCGCGGATATTGAGAAAATCGCAAAAAACCGCAAAAATTAAGAACTGCCAAAATTTCAATCAAAAATTCTAAAACGCACGACTGTAAAAATTGCATGAAATGAAGGGCCTGTTAGATGCAGAATTTGATGAGGATTTCAGAAATGTGTTTAGTTTTTTGATCCGCTGCACAAAACAATTTGTAGGAAGCGAAAACTGAAATTACTGCTAAAAAATGCAAAAATCCAAATTTCTCGCCATATATTTCGAAAATCGGAAAACCAAGTTGATTTTCGTGATCAGCGTCAAAAGATGGTCCTGGTAGCCAAGTATCGGCCAAATCGAAGCAATTCGGGGCAAAATGTCCACCCCATGTTTGGTTTTTAGAAAAAGGGTGTCTTAATTAGCCGAAGACTTTCGGAAGAACGCCATCTGTAATCTAGAGCAGCGATGGCACGAGAAACTCCATGGAAAGGGAAGTCCTCGATCTAGTGGCGCCATCAAGAATCGAACCCAGGACCTTGCGCGCAAGAGGCCGGTTTTTTACCACTAGGCCATGCGCTGCCCAAGGCCACCCTGGAACGTGAACCCCACCCGAGAACTACAGCATTGTGCACCTACCTAGCTCTGGCTGTTGTCGAATGCATGGCTATTAGGTACCTGCATATGTTGATCTCCTCTCTAGTGTATCCCATCGATTTGAAGTTGTTTGGACGATTATACTCGCCTTTTTGAAATAATTTAATGATAATACGACGATAGCGATCATGCTTAATCAATAGGTACTGTGTGGTATTAGTCGCAACCGTGTCCCTGTGTACCGTCTAGAACAAAGAAAAGCAACTTTGCTTGATAAAGGACTCAACTAGCGGATGCCTTTTATTCAACATTTACCTATGTGCTTTAACTGCAGACTTCATGGAATACTTTGAAGTGAAATCGCTGAAATGCCCGCTTTAATGTACGACACAACGCTCTATGTTGATTCCGTATGTTGCGGCGACTATCAACCCAGCCATTAGTTAACTATGGGAGTAACTTTTTAACCTACACGGGTGACAAAAGTCCCATTGAATGTTTTATTTTATTTTATTTATTTACTTATTTATTTCGGAAACGCCGCACCCACAGTACAGTAAAACCCGATTTATAACCGTGGGACACAGACACGGACACGACACGGCAAGGGACACGGACACCCCGATTTATAACCATGGACCTGTCCCCGGACAGTCCCCGGACAGTCCGCGGACACGAGTTGGCCAACTTTTATGTTTTGTCCCCCGGACACCCGTATCCCTTCCTACATTTGAAATGGCGCGCCTAGCGCCAATCCCGCGCAGCGCTAAGGACGGATATCGGTAAACAGTTTTTTGATCCGTTTAACGTCATCGTTCATCCGTTCATCGGCTTTAACGTTGACGTTTTCCGATATTTTAAACAATTTTGCCAATTCTAAAACTAGTGTAGGCACTGTACTGTCGTAGAGTTTATGGTTGTGTTTTTTCTTACTGTATGCTTCAATTTTGAGCCGCATCCGTTGGGAAAAGATCCATGGTTATAAATCGGGGCCGGATATTTGCGTGTCCGTGTCCATGTCCGTGTCCCTTGCCGTGTCCGTGTCCGTGTCCCACGGTTATAAATCGGGCTTAACACAATACAGCGCAACGGAGGCACAGTAGTGCCCACACGGAAGGAGGGGGCGTCAACTCACGTCTGACTACACCGTATCATCGCTTACAAATCTGCATAACAATTTTGAATTTAGATATGGCCAATTATTGTGTATGGGGGGGGGCAGAGGCGCCATGTATGTATGCTCAATGCTCAATGTATGCAGAGCTCAATGCTACGCACTGTCAGGTAGTCAGAGACAACTGAGCTGAGCAACCCTCCGAGAGCGCGCAGTCTGTGTATGTGACTGTGTGTGAGCTAGACCGAGGTCAGATTACCTACAGTTTGAACCGCTATTTCTCATGCAGTGCTTTATAAATGTTTTCCCATTCTTTTGGAGTTGGTAGATCACTTTTCAACAAAAGTTGTGCATGTGAAAATTGAGATTTGTTTGGCGCAATCTCAAATTTGAATGTTACTCATTGATGTAGGCACGCACTGTCAGAGGCATACCTTAAAAGAAAATCAGGTAGAACTAATCTCTTGGAATCCGTGATGCAAGACCAATTTTATTACGTAGACGTTTTGGTATCAACAAGGTCGCTTCAAAAAGCACTTCACTTGAATTTGTTGCCTTTCACTCCAAATTTCGCTGCTTCAGCAGTGATTGGACGGTGTTTGACTTCCTGGATTTCTTTAGTTGTGCCTGCCTTTGGATTTTACCAATTCATTTGAAATCGGTGAAATCGCCGCACAAGCTTCAATGATGCGACGCCCCATTATTGTCTCCATTGTTCCATCGCAAAATGCACTGTTGGTGCATTGCATAATGCCACACCACCTTGCTTTTTTCAGTCCAAAGTTTGCATTGCAATTTTATGCCGATGGAGGAGGCAGGAAGGAGAACGTCCAGTCCGTGCGTAAGTACACAGGAATGCACTGATGCGCCCTAAAGGCGTCCACGCTGCCCCCTCCCCGCCCTAATACAGGGCGAAAGGCGTCCACGCTGCCTTTTGGCACCAGCCTCGTGTAACCATACCTGTAACTGGGGGGGGGGGGGGGGGTTTGGGGGGGGGGTTTCCCTCCCCCACTTGCTGGTTTTGACCCCCCCCACACCCCCCCAACCCCCCCCCAGGTTCGTGCGAAACCCCACCCAACCCCCCCCCCCCCAGACTTTTTGAAAACTCTCTACTACATACTATATTGCTAAATAAATGCACTTTGTACAGTGTTTTTGAGCAAGAATCGACCCAAAAGTGTCTAGTTTGCGTTATTTACAGTGTATTTCGGCTAAAAAGTACCTATTTTCAGGCTTTTACAGTGTATTTTTTGACTAAAAATAGACCAAAATTGCCCATTTTTTCTGCCCAGACCCCCCCCCCCTCCTCCAGATTGCCACCCCCCCACCACCCCCCCCCCCCCAGAAAGCGCTCGGACCCCCCCCCCCCAGGTGCCAGTACCGGTTACACGTATGCGTGTAACGGGGTTAGCCAAGTAGCAGAGGGAAGTGGGTCGGCTGGCTGGACTAACGCGCATACTGGCGAACGCACCAGCATAGCCTTTCGACAGCGTGATTTTCCGCAAAAATTCACTCCCAGATTTGGACACGTCCGGGTTCTATCCTTAACCATGCGTTTATCCAAGATTTGACCCAGAAATTTGCCCCAGGACCCAGAAATTATTCTCCCAGATTGAGACACGTCTGGGTTCCTATGCATAACCGTGCGTTTTCCCAGATTAACCCAGAAATTTTGCTCAAGGACCCAGAAATTTTGCTCCCAAACCCAGACCCAGAAATTTTCCTAACAGATTGGACACATCTGAGTCCTATCCTTAAGAATGCGTTTGCCCAGATTTACCCAGAGATTTTGCTCGAGGACCCAGAAATATTACTTTTTCAATTTTTAATCTAGATAAGTGTACCATAAACCCTAAGATTAGCCCCCCGGGGGCTAATTGTTTCGTTCGAGCTCTAGGAGGGTGTATAATTATGAAGGGGCAGGGGGCTAATTATAGAGGGGAGGGCTAATTATAGGGTTTACAGTATCTCCAAATTAATCCCAAGAATGCTGAAAATGCAGTTGTGAGCCATCAAGCCATAAAAGAGAAGCAGTTGGTAACGAACAAATAGACAAGCAGACCATTACAAATTTTTCCGTCAGTATATGAACTTGCCGTGACGTGTGGCGAAAAAAGGCGGGAAAATGCAGTGGGAATCTTGACTTCCCACTTTATCTTGAGGTTTGCAATAGGGCAAAATTAAAGCTGGGTATTATTTGCATATGATGCTTCACCTTTTGCCCTTTGAGATTAAAAAAAAATTCTGCCCATTAAAAATGCCTTGAAAATTTGTTTGCCCCATGAATGCAGCGTCCTCTTTCTGGCGCCAAAATACTATGCCCCCTTAAAATACTGCGGTCTGCGCGTTTTTGTTTGTTGTTGTTGTTGTTGTGCATAAATGCTGCAAAAATTTGCATAAATGCGCGTTTGTTAAAGTTTATCCAGGCAGAAAAAATTATTCAACACATAGCATCTTGTGGGGGGAATGCTAGAATTCTGGAAAACTTGAATGTGAATATGTGAATATGTGTACAGGGTGGGCCAAGGTGCTGGAGCCAAATTTGATCGCTGATCACCAAAGCCAATTTGAAAGAGGCTGTCCTAGAGTCTCTCTTTTTTTTTTGGCACAATAAACTCTATTCTCGAGTCTCTCTTTTTTTGGCACAATAAACTCTATTCTCTCAGACAGTAAGACAGTATCTCTGAACTGTCATGTGTCTTCAGTTCTCCTTGCAAACAGTGAGTGACATAAAACAACTAGCATATGTGTTGTGAAACTTACTACTTGTGAAACTTACAGTTGGTCCATGTGGAATTAGAAACATGTCAGGATGCGCGAATGCTTGGTTGTGATTCTGGTGTGCATGTTGCACAATGATTGACATCTTATCAGTGTGTGGTGGAATCTTAAGAGAGTGTTCAATATTTGCCTTGCATATTTTATGTAAGCTGCAGTTTAGGTTCCATGTAGCATCTTCACTGTTGTTGCTTTTTTGAGTAATCATAAAGTGATGGCCAGCAGAGGATAGTGTCATTGAAACAATAATCTGAATGGAATTAACAGATGGAAAGAGTCTGAAATAATCGCATATTACCAATTTCCTTACATTTCAGTACCATTCTATTCATCACATATAGAGCTGTAAACCGAAGTCAGTAATTACCGATTTTCGGTAAATTACCGACCATTTTGTAATGACCCAGTAAAATTGGCTTTACGATTTGCCGACGCATTGGTCACTACGACCTTCCGACTAGGACCCAGTGGAAATGGTTCGACAGAGCGAGTGGCGATTCATTGATTTCGTGGCGTCTTTTGGTAGTTTTTCGTGGCCTCGTTTGGGAATTGCGACTAGCACAGTTTAGTGTAGTGAAGGCCGGCGCGCGCGCTGATAGGTCGCACAGGGGCGATGCGACCAATGGTCAAGCGTGTTGCGTCAGCCGTTTCGCCGATCATGCCCATATTTGGGCATGTGCATCTTTTGCGTGTGCGCGGCGGCCATCTTGCCTCATTCCTTTGTGTTTCTCTTTTGCGCCCCTGGAAAAGTAGCAGTGTAGAAGGCGCGCGAGTCGCCCTAGTGTGTCCTGTCGTGACTCGGCGCCCCGAAGAAAGTGCCCTCCAAAAAGGAGCGTCGCTAGTGGCACGCAGCACAGCAGCAGCACCACCAGCAGCGGCGCGTGCAGGCGAGCGTGGCAGGGGCGGATCTAGAAATTTTCGGCTAGGGGGGCGAACGAGCCTACCCCGTGGAACCGGCCACAATTAGACCTATATGTAGGTAGCAGCACCTGCGTACATTTCGGGAACCAGGAATTTGTTTTGCGAAAAGGGTGAAAAAACTAGCCACAATTTGACTATTAGTATATTCGTATTTTTTGCGTTGCATGCACACAAATGGCGCCGCAGGCAAAATTTTTAACTTTTTGGCATCACGTACGCTCTGAAAGTCATGCAAATTTTGTTACGCTTTGTGCAAAATTAACTGCGCCTCAGGCGAAAATTTTGCTAATTCTACATCTCTCAATGCCTTCTTTCTTTAAAAAATTAACTGTGGAGCGATTTTAATTGGCCTGTTGGCCAGCAGTGGCGGAACCAGAAATTTTTGGGGAGGGGGAACCCTGTTGATATTTAGAGATGCTGGGTCATTTCGTCGATGTTTTGGGCACACAATCGGTCATTATTGACAAGTAATAGATAAAATCGGCGCCGCAGACGAACAAATTTTTGCGCTTTTCGACCACCTACACGCATTTTTATGCGGGGAAAAGTAGTTTCGCTAGGCACGTTTCTTCTTCTACGGCCCAGCCCTCCCCCCTTCGCCCTGGATTCTCGATTTTGGGAGGGAGAATTCCCCACCCCCGCCCTCCCTGGATTCGCCACAGTTGGCCAGGTTCGCCAAGAACTGAGGGTTGACTTCCCCCAAGGGCGTGCTCACCTCAGCGCCGCAGGCAAAATTTTTTTGGTTAGGGAATCCTATATCCTGCCCCCAAAAGGAGTCCCAAGTCCAAGAGTGACCTGTACGCTCACTACAGGACAGGGCCGCAGGAAAAATTTGCATGTATGGGTAGCGCGTTAATCTAAAGGAAACAAAGACATCTGCTAAACCTCCCTCACCTGCCTTCTCGCGCTTGACCTTCGCCCATCACCTACTGCCCACCCTTCGCCCCTCGCCTACCCACTTGCCCTTCGCCCTCGCCTGCCACCCCCCTTTCGCCCCTGGCCTACCCGCCCGCCCCACACGCATTCCGCCCAGCTTTGGGGGCTTTCGCCCCTTTGGCCCCCCCCCCCCCTAGATCCGCCCTTGGAGCGTGGAGTTTGAGAGCAGAGCGCTTGACAGGAGTGTTTGGACGCGTCCTTCAGAGCGAGTTTTGAGTGGCGCGTGAGTGTTTGCTCGGAATATCTGGGCCGCCTGGCAGCTGTAGCCCTGGGCGATGCTGTTCGGGTTCAAGGCTAGTGCTGCCTACGAGGAAGACTGTTCCGCGCTCTCGTCCCTGACCTGAGAGCGCCGAGTTCAGTTCCCTAGGCAGAGCCAATCCCTAACATTCCCTGGCCAGCCTAACACTCGCCGCGCGCGCTCGACTAATATTCTGGTGTCGTCTCGTCGAGAGGCACGCAGATTGTGCTCTTGGAGCGTGCAGAGGTCGACGTCGTCGATTCTCTTCCTACACTTGGTGCGCGCGTGTCGGCGGTCTCTGGTGTCGAAGGTCCTTCGGCATTCCAGTGCGCCGAGCTCTGCTTGTCGTCGGCAAGGCAGAGAGGTCGCGTCATTTCAATTTTTCGGTAATGGTAATTACCGAAGCCGAAAATTACCGATTTTCCAATATCGGTAATTACCGAAACCGAAAATTACCGATCTTCTTTTTCGGTAAATTTCGGTAATTTTCGGTAATGCTTTTTGATTCATTTTGAGTGTTTGGCTGTCTAATTCACACAATACAAGCCGTAGTACAGGCTAAATTGGGACGAAATGGTGCATGCATGATAGGAGATCTTTATTGCATTAGTATGCCTTGCGGGGAAGGGGGTAGGGAGCGCTGCCATCGCTCTGTCAGACAGAGCCTACCCAACACGCACCAACCATAAAACGCACGCACACGCATGCAAAACGAGGGTAAACTTATCGCGGAAGAACGATCCATTTTTTTGTGATGTGCAAGACTAATTCTTAATCAATGAATCAATGCCATGACAATTACTCCATGAGGCAACCCCATCATCATAGCCAAAATATGCTGGTATCAAGTTCGGATAGGAGGACGTATCGCTCAGAGGACACACACTCAAGCGGTCAAACAGCTAAATGGAGAATTTTCAGTGACTCTTGTTGTAAAACGTGTACATACCATATGTCTGAATGTACCAGCACTTCGATACACTTTAATTGGTTCTAAAAAAGTCGCTTTATTGCGTTTGAGGAGGAACTGGTACATAGTTTAGAGATTACCGAAATTTACCAAAAATTACCGAAAACAGATGTTGAAATTTCGGTAATTACCGTTACCGATTATTACTGAAAATAATTTTTCGGTAATTTCCGAACTGTTACCGAACCGAATTTTTTTTTCGGTTTACAGCTCTAATCACATAAGAAACCACTATAGAAGGCATATACCGTAAATCCTATAATTAGCCCCCTCATAATTATCCCCTACTATAATTGTACACCCCCTAAGACCACTCTGACTTTATAAGTCCCCTTGAAGAGACTGGCAGCTCCTCTGCTACCAGCTGGCAGGAGGGAACTGGGGAGGCGACGGAGTAGGTATCAGCTCGGAAGCTGGTGGCAGGTGGGCTATAGCCACGGCGCCTGCCCGACCTCACACTTCTCCTCTCTTCCTTCTTCCTTCTTCCCTGCTCTCGCGACGGCCTAGCCACGCTCGGAAGCCCAAAGGGGCGACGACAGTCGGACGCGCGCTTCACAACACAACACCAAAAGACCGGCGCAGACGCAAAAGGCGAAAGCCAAAGCACAAAGCAGCAAGAGTGAGGAACGACGGGAAGAGGCCGTTCCCACGGGCGAAGGTGGGTTGGGGAGGGGAGGCCTTTGCCCTTTTCACACAAAACATACTGCGCGGCGCGCCCGCCTGCTGGCTGGCCCGCTGCCACGAGCGACGTACAGGCAGACAGCGCTCAGCGTACAGGGGAATCGCTCATGGGCAGTGGCGGCAGCGGCGGCAGCGGCGCCAGAACCTCTTTGGGGAGACAACGGCGGAAGTGCACACCACAATGATATCTTTTTAAAATCTGGATTGGGCTTTGGTTTTGCATAGGCTAGGCGCGTGCGCGCGAGCATGAGTGCGTGCGTGCGTGCGTTTGCGCGTGCATGCGAGCGTGCGAGCGTGCGTGTGAGCGAGCGTGCGTGTGAGCGAGCGTGCGTGTGAGCGACCGTGCGTGCGCGTGCTCGTGCGTGCTCGTGCGTGCGTGCGTGCGCGCGTGCGTGCTTGCGTGCGTGCTCGTGCGCGCGTGCGCGTGCGTGTGTGCGTGCATGCGTTCGCGCGTGCATGCGAGCCTGCGTGTGAGCGCGCGCGCGTGTGAGCGAGCGTGCATGCGTGCGCGCGTGCGCGTGCAATCGCATGCATGCGCGCATGCATGTGTGAGTACATGCCAGTGTGCCAGCCTAAGCCTAAGCCTACTAAGCCTAATTAAGCCTAAAGCCTAACTAAGCCTTAGCCTTAGCCTAGCCTAAGAAAAGCCCGATCCAGATCGAACAATATCATTTCGGTGTGCACCTCCGCCTTGGCTCCCCCAAAGAGTGTCTGGCGCGACGCACACAGTGACGACAAAGGCTCAAAGGGGGCGACGGGGAATAGAGGTGGCGAGAGAACCATGGTCTCTACACCCATATAATTATGCCTCCTTCCTAAATGGACCATTATTATCTGAAAGGCAAAATTTTCTATGTCTGGCAGACCATAAACCCTATCATTGTCTTATTGTCCACCTCATAATTAGCCCCCATATAATTTTTACACCCTCCTAAGCTCCCCCCCCCGTGTGTGTGTGTGTGTGTGTGTGTGTGTGTGTGTGTGTGTGTGTGTGTGTGTGTGTGCGTGTGCGTGTGCGTGCGTGCGTGCGCGCGCGCGCGTGTGTGTGTGTGTGTGTGTGTGTGTGTGTGTGTGTGTGTGTGTGTGTGTGTGTGTGTGTGTGTGTGTGTGTGTGTTAGAGAACACCAATGCATGCAAGCAGTGTCTCTTCGCCCAGTGTCTCGAAAAATCGCCCCCACACGCATAGCGCCAACAAAGCTCTCCACACATTGCCCCGTCCAGCTTAAAAGCCCCTTATAATTAGCCCCCTATAAGTATACGCCCTCCTACAGCTTGAATGCAACAATTAACCCCCCCCCCCCTGCTGGGGCTTATTATAGGGTCCACAGTATGTAATAGTACCTTGTTTGTTTTTGTGTTTTTTAAAATGATTGAATTTTTGGTATGAACATCTTTTAACATGACATAATCAATAGAGTAACTTAGATGCCATGTTTCTTCTTCATTATTAATTGACATTGCTATACAAATCCTAAAAAAAAATACAGGATGTAAACAAGCTGTTTCTTATCAATCATGCAAATCAGCAAAACAAGCTCGTTTCAAGAAGCACTTCATTTGAGTTTGTTGCCTTTCATTTCATTCGAAATTTCTGTGCTTCTGCACAGATTGTACGGGTGCACACTTCCTGGAATTCTTTAGCAGTGCTGATTTCGTTGGAATCAGTGAAATCGCCGCCCAAGCTTCAACGATACGACACCCCATCATTGTCTCCTTTGTTGCATTACAAAATGCACTGTTGTTGCATTGCAAAATGCTAAACTACCTTGCTTTTTTTTCAAAAAGTACAAAAGTCTGCATTGCAATTGCCGAGGGAGGAGGAAGGAGGGAGGACGTCCACGTCCGTGCGTGCGTGCATATGAATGCACTGATGCGCCCTAAAGGCATCCACACTGCCCCATCCCCGCCCTAATACAGGGCCAAAAGGGTCCACAGCGGGGACTCCACGCTGCCTTATGGCACCCTGCCGCCTCGGTGTAGGGGGGTAGCGGAGGGGAGTGGGTGGTTGGCTAGACCGACGCGTGTACTGGCGGACGCACTAGCATAGCCTTTCACATACCTACCTACACTGTGGGCCAAAAAAAGTGATAGACGCAGCTTTGCCAGTCTCGTTCTCGTGACCAGAAGGTCCGATTGGGCTCAAACTTAACCGTGACATACCTCGACATGTTCTGCTCCTACACGCCAAATGTCATTAAATTTCGTTAAGCGCCGCCCAAACGACAGCGTTTATACAAAAGCCACGTCAATAATCGAGTGTTTCTCATGACTAGCACGTTCGACAGGGCTCAAATTCTGTCGCAACACATGCCAACTTGCTCTGGTAGACGCGGCGGTCAGGCCAAGTGTTAAGAGGGGGTAAATGTTTACCCGAGCAAGTTGGCGTGTGTTACGACAGAATTTGAGCCGTATCGGACGTGCTAGTCACGAGAAACACTTGATTATTGACGTGGCTTTCATAGAAATGCTGCCATTTGAGCGGCGCGTAACAAAATTTGCTGAAATTTGGCGCGTAGGTGCAGAACATGTCATGGTATGTCATGTTAAAATTTGAGCTCAATCGGACCCTTGTCACGAGAACGAGACTGGCAAAGTTGCGTCTATCACTTTTTTTGGCCCACAGTGTAGGTGTAACTGGGTAGGGAGTAGGTAGGGTTAACCCCCCCCCCCCCCTCAGCTTCGGTCAATCCTGCACGAAAAGTAGGACCCCCCCCCCCACAGCTTTAGTCAATCCTGCACTGACTGCAGGTTACCCCTATGGCTGAATTGTGTTTTCCATACTTCCCAAGGTGTTTTTCAGGCCTGTGAGCAGCATTTATTGTCCAAATGTCAAAAATTTCGCCTGCGGCGCTGTATTTTACGCACCTACAGACCATTTTGGAGTCTTTTGGGCGCGTTTTCGGCCAAAAATCACCAAATTTTGCCTGTGGCGCTGTTTTTTTTTTGGTCCAACTGACCAATTTTAGAGTCAATGGAGCGCGTTTTTGGCCAAAAATTCACAAATTTTTGCCTGTGGCGCTGTGTTTTCAGCATTCACGAAGCATTTTCTAGGTCACCATGTGTTTTCTCAGATTCGACCCAGAAATTTTGCTCCCAGCCGCAGAAATTTTCCTCCCAGATTGGGCCCTATCCCTAAGCATGTGTTTTCCAAGGAATTTTGCTCTAAAAAAGGTGTATCTCCAAATTGGTCCTAAGAATGCTCAAAAAAATTCGGCCCAATCCGTCAATCCGCCCAATCCGAATCCGGCCCAATCCGGTGTCGCGAAATAAGTATTCCCCCCATTTTTTATTCCGGCCGGAATACATATTATGGGTGCAAGCCATAATAACTATTCCCCCCAGAATACAGATAAGGGATTTCATCGAAATAAGTATTCCCCCACCCGGATTGGGTATTCCCCCCTTCTCAAATCTAACGATGACTTAGGTCCCCCAGCAACATGGTTTTTCCAGTCTCTCCCTAACAAATCCAACAATGCTGCATCATCAGAGGCGTATAGTTGTGCGTGTCGAGGGAACGATGAAGCATCGAACAGAGTCACCGCCAATTATCTGGAGCTCAGGTGGAGCTAATGGGCCGATCAGTCAAGCGTCGTTGAACGACGTTAATATGGGCGCACATATCCACTGTTCAGCCAACTCCGCATGCGCTCTTCACAAGCGGATTCGATCCTACGAGAAGTCGGTATACCGCTGTAACAATTGCCAACGACTAATAATTAACACCAGCACGAGCCACTGAACCGTCTGCTTGGCGACGACAAGCAAGTTCTTTGTTCACGGACGCGAACGCGATCGACCGCCCACACACACCTTGTTAACAAAATAAATTTTAATTATTTAAATCATGATTAGTTATTTTGCTTGCCATTGGAAGAACGATATCGAGACAGCCAATTATAAATCGGCAATTGCGCGTTCACAAACAATCACTAATCCGAATGAGAAAGCACAACAAGATTTTAAGTTTTAGGCAGCCAGTCATCCTTTGCATATTTGTTGTTATCTGTTCATGTCGTTCTGCTGCACATAAAGCGTTGTGATACATAGCTAACGCATTTCAAAAGGGGGGAATAGTTATTTCGGGTGGGGGAAAACCTAATCCGGCACAAAATCATAATAAGTATTCCGGGGGGAATACTTATTATGGGGGAATACTTATTTCGTGACACCGGCCCAATCCGTAACGTAAAACCGGTTGGTACCAGATAGATGGACGGACGAACGGATGGACGAACAGACCATTACGAAATTTATCGTCCGCATATGAACTCGCCGCGCTGACGGGCAGCGAAACAACAGGCTCAAGTTAAATAACCGTAAATTCCCCAAAGAATGCACCCCCCCCCACCCTCGCCTGAACGCCTAGTGTGGAAGCAGGTTGAAAACAATGCAGACCCTGTACACTATTTCCTTCAACAGTCAACACTCCACTCTTGATCTGGATGGTTTCAGAGTGGGTCCACGGTGTTCTTGCAGATGTACTAGTGGTTGGCAAACTTTCAAAGCTCACTGCAGACTTGGACTTGCAGCATGCCTGGCCGCATGAGGCGAGTGCAGCAGGATATGTAGCTCAACGTTGCCCTGGGAGCTCCTGCAAATCTTTGCCTGCATACCAAGACACTTCTCTGGTTGGCTTCATCATCCCCTTACTCAACTTCAGCATTGGCTCAGCATCCATCTAAAGTCTGTGTCTGTTCAGTTAAAGTCTAAATGTTTTTCTGGAAAATATCGAAGGTGCTTGGGAATTAATTAAGAACATACTATATAGATGGATAGCCCAGCCTCCGATTTCTACTGGCCCTTGTTTGCAATTCAGATACCACCCATCCCACAATTGCAACTGACACCAAAAATCACCTTTTTCAGAACGGACCTAGCTTGCTGAAAATTGTAGGATTGATATGTCGCGTCCGCGGCCGGGCCTGCTCACGCAGTCTCTAGAACGTCTGGACCCCAGGCGCCGTGAGCGCCTCAAAGTCCGCCGCGTGTGCACGAGCCGTGAGCAAACACGCCACGCCCGTCGCTACCGCTACACTGCTGTCCTCCGGTCGACGCCCTCGCCTGTCCGTCGAACGGGTGAAGTGTCGAGAAGGTGGCTAGCAATGAAATTCTATGCGCGCTCCTGCAACTCGAATTCGCCTCTAGGGAGCGCTGTCTCCCCACGTTGGCAAGAGGCGACACAACGCCTCCACGCACGCAGCGCACGCAGCGAACGGACGCAGCGCAAACTTTCCTCTGGTTGTTGCTGCTGCCGCGCTAGCCGAGATACGCAATTTTTTGCTCTGACTTCTTCGGTGTCGCTATTTCGGTGCGATTTCCATTTTTTGGCTGCAACTCTCACTAAACTCGATCCCATTCGGGTGTGCGTTGATGGAATTATCTGAAGTTTGGCCACTATGTGCCCACTGGCACCGCGCAGAAAGTACATTTTCAATTTTTTTTGGTTGGGCCTTTTCGTTTAGAGAAAAGGCTAAGAAAGTGCCAGTGTCGACAAGCGCAACTTTTTTACTTTTGAATTGGCTCATTCTACTAGCACCAGCTTCAAGCTATTAGCTATTCAGTCACGGATAGTGCCATAGTGGACTCGAAGATAGAGAAAAAAACTGTCATGAGTCAAGCTTGCAAAATCCCACAGACAGGTTTATTACCATGATGCACTATTTGCAATGTTGCTAATCCTTGCACCATAACCCTATACTCCTATTATGGAAACAATGAAGTCGGAGGATGCATAAAGGACACAACCGCCCAAACGCATGTCAAATTTGACTATACAATATTCCCATTCTCAGGTGACTTATGGCCTGTCAAACAGACAGCAAAAAAAGTTGCAATTGCGGCATGGGTGGTTTCTGAATTGCAAATAAGGGCCAGTATAAATCATAGCTCCAGCTGGGCTATCCATCTATATAAAGGGTGTTTTTTATTTGACCACATTTTGTTTTTGAATAACTTTTGCTAGAAAAAGCCGATTGTGCTGGAATTTTGAGGGGCTGTAGCACTATATCGGAGGTTTTGTTCCACAAAGTTTCGGTCTGATCGGTTTATTGACGCGGGTTTTACAGGCTCTCAAGTGGAAAGGCCCGATTTTACACATTTGTGTGCATTTCTGCACCTGTAGTCTTCTGTAACTTTAAAAGTTCAACCAAGGATATTCGTGGGCTGAAGCAGCAGCTGCGTAGAGTGTGGACAACGCATCCGACAGCTGCTGTGCATCTAGCCGCTGCTTGACTGAAGACGTCCCCCCTTCTTGTTCCAACCCAACGGCCCTATTCAGGGCCACAGCGAGGTCAAGGCCTACTCTGCGCCTCTTCTTGGCGAACCTTGGACAACGTCGCTTATGCGATGGCAAAGCAGAGAGGCACAAATGTGTAAAATCGGGTCTTTTCACTTGAGAGCCTGTAAAACATGCGCCGGTTACCCGATCAGGTCAAAACGTTGTGGAACAAAACCATACCTGTAACCGGGAATTGAACCTGGGGGGGAGGGTTCGGGCACTTTCTGGGGGGTGGGGGGGGAAAATCTGGAGGAGGGGGGGGGGGGTTGGGAAGGAAAAAAATAGGCACTTTTTGGTTGATTTTTAGTCAAAAGACACTGTAAAAACCCTAACATAGGCACTTTTTAGTCAAAATACACTGTAAATAACCCAATATAGGTACTTTTTAGGCGATTTTTGCTCAAAAGCACCATACAAAACACATTACCATTTTCAGTTTCAAATTTCTGGGTGTGGGTAGGGTCGGGAAGGCGGTAAAGTGGCGGAGGGAACCCCCCCCCCCCCCCAACCCCCCCCCCCCAGTTACAGGTATGAACAAAACCTCCGACATGGTACTACAATCCCTCAAAATTTCAGCGCAATCGGCCTTTTCTAGCAAAAGTTATTCAAAAACAAAATGTGGCCAAATAAAAAAACACCCTTTAGTATGTTTTTAATTAATTCTGAAGCATCTTCAATATTTCCTAGAAAAACCTCCAGTCTCAACGAATTTGACACAGACTTTGGTCAACTTTGCAGCCAGCGCCATTTATACGGTCTTTGCAGATGGGGTCAATGAGCTGTCATTCAGATATTCTACAAGTCTCACCACTAGACATGTACGTTTCATCTGATCAATT
>JASAMY010002205.1:0-19311 GCA_030248085.1 Paralinhomoeus sp. GSCO2_6 | reverse complement strand
ACGCATCAAAATGAACCTGTTCTGAGTAAGCTGTGGTCTGCTAGTTCCAGCTGCTTTTCTGAGGTGTAGGCGCTGACTCAGGAGTCGTTTGCGGCCCCATGTGGCCCCATAAGAATATTCATGGACTACGGTATCGATAGAAATCGACTATGGTATCGATCAAATCAAAAGTGTCTTCTGAAAATTGTGAAAACATCAACATTCAACAGCACTCGGCGACTCTCGATGTACTTTTCCACAGGGTCGTGTCGGTCGTGTCGGTGGCACGATTTTGCGGTATCCACGATCTGGATAGTACAATCTACGCCGTGGTTTCCACTGTCCACGAAGCGGCGAGCTGCGCCAGGCGACTCCTGATGTACTTTTCCGCAGGGTCGTGTCGGTCGTGTCGGTGGCACGATTTTGCGGTATCCACGATCTACAAAGCGCTAAGCTGCGCCAGGCGACTCCTGATGTACTTTTCCACAGGGTCGTGTCGGTCGTGTCGGTGGCACGATTTTGCGGTATCCACGATCTGGATAGTACAATCTACGCCGTGGTTTCCACTGTCCACGAAGCGGCGAGCTGCGCCAGGCGACTCCTGATGTACTTTTCCACAGGGTCGTGTCGGTCGTGTCGGTGGCACGATTTTGCGGTATCCACGATCTGGATAGTACAATCTACGCCGTGGTTTCCACTGTCCACGAAGCGGCGAGCTGCGCCAGGCGACTCCTGATGTACTTTTCCGCAGGGTCGTGTCGGTCGTGTCGGTGGCACGATTTTGCGGTATCCACGATCTACAAAGCGCTAAGCTGCGCCAGGCGACTGCTGATGTACTTTTCCACAGGGTCGTGTCGGTCGTGTCGGTGGCACGATTTTGCGGTATCCACGATCTACAAAGCGCTAAGCTGCGCCAGGCGACTCCTGATGTACTTTTCCACAGGGTCGTGTCGGTCGTGTCGGTGGCACGATTTTGCGGTATCCACGATCTGGATAGTACAATCTACGCCGTGGTTTCCACTGTCCACGAAGCGGCGAGCTGCGCCAGGCGACTCCTGATGTACTTTTCCGCAGGGTCGTGTCGGTCGTGTCGGTGGCACGATTTTGCGGTATCCACGATCTACAAAGCGCTAAGCTGCGCCAGGCGACTCCTGATGTACTTTTCCACAGGGTCGTGTCGGTCGTGTCGGTGGCACGATTTTGCGGTATCCACGATCTGGATAGTACAATCTACGCCGTGGTTTCCACTGTCCACGAAGCGGCGAGCTGCGCCAGGCGACTCCTGATGTACTTTTCCGCAGGGTCGTGTCGGTCGTGTCGGTGGCACGATTTTGCGGTATCCACGATCTACAAAGCGCTAAGCTGCGCCAGGCGACTCCTGATGTACTTTTCCACAGGGTCGTGTCGGTCGTGTCGGTGGCACGATTTTGCGGTATCCACGATCTGGATAGTACAATCTACGCCGTGGTTTCCACTGTCCACGAAGCGGCGAGCTGCGCCAGGCGACTCCTGATGTACTTTTCCGCAGGGTCGTGTCGGTCGTGTCGGTGGCACGATTTTGCGGTATCCACGATCTACAAAGCGCTAAGCTGCGCCAGGCGACTCCTGATGTACTTTTCCACAGGGTCGTGTCGGTCGTGTCGGTGGCACGATTTTGCGGTATCCACGATCTGGATAGTACAATCTACGCCGTGGTTTCCACTGTCCACGAAGCGGCGAGCTGCGCCAGGCGACTCCTGATGTACTTTTCCACAGGGTCGTGTCGGTCGTGTCGGTGGCACGATTTTGCGGTATCCACGATCTGGATAGTACAATCTACGCCGTGGTTTCCACTGTCCACGAAGCGGCGAGCTGCGCCAGGCGACTCCTGATGTACTTTTCCGCAGGGTCGTGTCGGTCGTGTCGGTGGCACGATTTTGCGGTATCCACGATCTACAAAGCGCTAAGCTGCGCCAGGCGACTCCTGATGTACTTTTCCACAGGGTCGTGTCGGTCGTGTCGGTGGCACGATTTTGCGGTATCCACGATCTGGATAGTACAATCTACGCCGTGGTTTCCACTGTCCACGAAGCGGCGAGCTGCGCCAGGCGACTCCTGATGTACTTTTCCACAGGGTCGTGTCGGTCGTGTCGGTGGCACGATTTTGCGGTATCCACGATCTGGATAGTACAATCTACGCCGTGGTTTCCACTGTCCACGAAGCGGCGAGCTGCGCCAGGCGACTCCTGATGTACTTTTCCGCAGGGTCGTGTCGGTCGTGTCGGTGGCACGATTTTGCGGTATCCACGATCTACAAAGCGCTAAGCTGCGCCAGGCGACTGCTGATGTACTTTTCCACAGGGTCGTGTCGGTCGTGTCGGTGGCACGATTTTGCGGTATCCACGATCTACAAAGCGCTAAGCTGCGCCAGGCGACTGCTGATGTACTTTTCCACAGGGTCGTGTCGGTCGTGTCGGTGGCACGATTTTGCGGTATCCACGATCTGGATAGTACAATCTACGCCGTGGTTTCCACTGTCCACGAAGCGGCGAGCTGCGCCAGGCGACTCCTGATGTACTTTTCCACAGGGTCGTGTCGGTCGTGTCGGTGGCACGATTTTGCGGTATCCACGATCTGGATAGTACAATCTACGACGTGGTTTCCACTGTCCACGAAGCGGCGAGCTGCGCCAGGCGACTCCTGATGTACTTTTCCGCACGGTCGTGTCGGTCGTGTCGGTGGCACGATTTTGCGGTATCCACGATCTACAAAGCGCTGAGCTGCGCCAGGCGACTGCTGATGTACTTTTCCACAGGGTCGTGTCGGTCGTGTCGGTGGCACGATTTTGCGGTATCCACGATCTGGATAGTACAATCTACGCCGTGGTTTCCACTGTCCACGAAGCGGCGAGCTGCGCCAGGCGACTCCTGATGTACTTTTCCGCAGGGTCGTGTCGGTCGTGTCGGTGGCACGATTTTGCGGTATCCACGATCTACAAAGCGCTGAGCTGCGCCAGGCGACTGCTGATGTACTTTTCCACAGGGTCGTGTCGGTCGTGTCGGTGGCACGATTTTGCGGTATCCACGATCTGGATAGTACAATCTACGCCGTGGTTTCCACTGTCCACGAAGCGGCGAGCTGCGCCAGGCGACTCCTGATGTACTTTTCCGCACGGTCGTGTCGGTTGTGTCGGTGGCACGATTTTGCGGTATCCACGATCTGGATAGTACAATCTACGACGTGGTTTCCACTGTCCACGAAGCGGCGAGCTGCGCCAGGCGACTCCTGATGTACTTTTCCGCACGGTCGTGTCGGTCGTGTCGGTGGCACGATTTTGCGGTATCCACGATCTACAAAGCGCTGAGCTGCGCCAGGCGACTGCTGATGTACTTTTCCACAGGGTCGTGTCGGTCGTGTCGGTGGCACGATTTTGCGGTATCCACGATCTGGATAGTACAATCTACGCCGTGGTTTCCACTGTCCACGAAGCGGCGAGCTGCGCCAGGCGACTCCTGATGTACTTTTCCGCACGGTCGTGTCGGTTGTGTCGGTGGCACGATTTTGCGGTATCCACGATCTGGATAGTACAATCTACGACGTGGTTTCCACTGTCCACGAAGCGGCGAGCTGCGCCAGGCGACTCCTGATGTACTTTTCCGCAGGGTCGTGTCGGTCGTGTCGGTGGCACGATTTTGCGGTATCCACGATCTACAAAGCGCTGAGCTGCGCCAGGCGACTGCTGATGTACTTTTCCACAGGGTCGTGTCGGTCGTGTCGGTGGCACGATTTTGCGGTATCCACGATCTGGATAGTACAATCTACGCCGTGGTTTCCACTGTCCACGAAGCGGCGAGCTGCGCCAGGCGACTCCTGATGTACTTTTCCGCACGGTCGTGTCGGTTGTGTCGGTGGCACGATTTTGCGGTATCCACGATCTACAAAGCGCTGAGCTGCGCCAGGCGACTGCTGATGTACTTTTCCACAGGGTCGTGTCGGTCGTGTCGGTGGCACGATTTTGCGGTATCCACGATCTGGATAGTACAATCTACGCCGTGGTTTCCACTGTCCACGACGCCGCGAGCTGCGCCAGGCAACTGCTGATGTACTTTTCCGCAGGGTCGTGTCGGTCGTGTCGGTGGCACGATTTTGCGGTATCCACGATCTGGATAGTACAATCTACGCCGTGGTTTCCACTGTCCACGAAGCCGCGACCTGCGCCAGGCGACTGCTGATGTACTTTTCCGCAGGGTCGTGTCGGTCGTGTCGGTGGCACGATTTTGCGGTATCCACGATCTGGATAGTACAATCTACGCCGTGGTTTCCACTGTCCACGAAGCGGCGAGCTGCGCCAGATGTACTTTTCCACAGGGTCGTGTCGGTCGTGTCGGTGGCACGATTTTGCGGTATCCACGATCTGGATAGTACAATCTACGACGTGGTTTCCACTGTCTACGATTGCGCATGCACTTGTGGTGAGCAAACAAATGGTGTTTACAGAGTTGTAGGTTTACCTATGTCTCCAACGCCTCTTGTTTCTACATACAGCTGTGTCTACATAACCCTATTAGAAATAGCCCAGTTCCAACACTTGTACTGTAGCTGCACTGTACCGAACGCCTGCGCCGAAATCGCGCCGCAGCTGGGACCCGAGATTGGCTACACGAGAGTGAGGAACAGCTGCTTCTCGCCAGTCAGTCGTTTTTGTTTCTAACTTGACGGAAAAAAAAAATAATTAAATAATTTATTTATTTGTTATTTTTCAGGCCCGCTTTTGCCAATCCGAGCGGAAGGAGCTGTGGGAAATCGCTGACGAGAGGCGGCGGCGCGCAAACAGATCACCTTGCAATTTTGTTACGCAGATGAACTTCTTGAAGAAACGAAATGTCGTGATCCAGTGAGCTGTTTTTATTTGTCACAATTTTACGTTTCAATTGTTTCCAGACCAATTTTGACCTCTTGCAGCCCATATTTTGCCGAAAGCAGCCCATATTTTGCCGGAAAACCCACCATTGTAAGTGAAAGGACAATGCAAAAATTCGACATCGCGAAACTTTCCGGCCCCCCCCCCCCCCCCACAACCATCGGTGCCCGGCCCACGGAAACATACCTGTAACCGGGTCGGGAAGAGTGGGGGGGGGGGGTAGCTGGCCGATTTTGGGTGGGGTCTCCAGAGCAAAAAGTGGGGGGGGGTAGCTGGCCATTTTTTGAATTATAATTATACTTTTAGGTCAAAAATGGGTATAAATAGGCTCTAAACAGTGTTATTTAGCTGTTGGGGACCAGAACGCCCTCATTTGGGGGAGGGGGGTGCTCCAAAAAGGCAAAAACTGCGAAAATACAGCGTCCCAGGCTTGAAATTCAGAAAATATAATCCAGAGGGAGGGGGTTGGGGTCATTCCGAATGTCTTTTGGGATAGGGTATACCCCGCGGGGCCCCCCCCCGCCCCCCCTCCAGAGCACGCCAGGGCATCCAGGGGAATCGCCAATTTTTTTAACAGCAGGAATAATTCGGGATTTTCAGGACACCTCCCAACCCACCCCCCCCCCCCCCACGCATTTCTGTGGAGTGCTACGAGACAAATCTGCGCGTCACTTAAATTGCCTCTAATCAGGTGGTTCAAAAGCTTCGGATTGGCGCCTTCGGCCTCGCAGTCCTCAGCAGCAGCGTTGACGTCATGCGGTCAAAAGCACCCCCACCAATAACCGTGACCGGGTTCTGGAGGGGGGATGTTTGAATTTTTTGATTTTTTGTGTTATGTCCCACACCCACAGTCCATGCGCCAGCAGTGTGTGTGTGTGTGTGCGTGTGTGCGTATAACGTTATTCGAGTTTTGACGATTTTAGGAGCAACAGTGGTCGACCACCGCTTGCGCAAGCCACAAGGTACCTGAATTACAGCAAAACGTGATTATAAAAGAAAGAAAAACAGATTTTGGGCGCTGCCGTTATTGAACCTGTGCCAGTGATCTGCGTGTTGTGCTTGTGACAATCGGTTGGCTTTCTCAGTTCTGCTGAGGCGCAAAACTCATGTGATGCATACGTGAACGTTGTTCTGAGAACAGGGGAGGGGGTCTGGGACTGGGGGCAGAGTGGGATGTGCGTCTAGAGAAACGACAAACGAGAAAGCTCGCTCAAGGTCATTAGTTTTAATATTTTTTTCTGTTTTGCTTGGGTAGACAACACCACATTTTCGACACCGACCGATACTCAGAAAAAAAATCGGTTTACTGCCGAACCGCCACACTGGTTGCTGGCTAGTACGCCACTACCGCGGCGCATTGCTGCGCGGGAGTCGGAGGGGAGCGGCCTTCCGACTACGCTGCGCGGAGCAGAGCGGAGCGAAGTATAAATGGCCCCTAACACTACAGTGTTCATACCTTGCACCGAAATGTTAGAGATGTCACTGCTGTTTTGCCCACTCGCACTGTTGCCCACTGACTGTGTGTACAACTTAGAGTGCAGCAGCACACTACCCAGTGCAATCGCTCAACAACCTCAATTATTAGGTACCCTAGTATTCTCGATTCTGTACAACCCCCATTTCTTTTCAAAACGTTACTCACAAACAATGCATTCACACTTACCACTCTTTATAGCAACATAGCAAATTACAACCACAACAATTGCAACAATCAAATGCGGAATAGACCTGTTCCTGAGGCAGCTCACCCATACCTAATGGTGAGGTGGGCAGACAATGTGTGAAGATCGGCCGATGCCATAGGGGCAGAGAAAGCGGCTCTTACGCGCAAGATCCTGCATTCGATTCTTGACTGACCACTAAAAAAGAGTCTTTTTCTATCCATCGAATGTCTAATAGTGCCAGTAGGGATAAACATGGGCGCAAAGATCTCAGCATGACTTGAACCACTAGACAGTTTGGCCCAGGCTGGCTCCGCCCACACCCTCAAAACACGTGCCCACCGCGGCTGGGCCCGCAGGATTGGCCCAGCACTCCGGCTCAGCTTGGCCCATGGGCGACGGTGTGCCAGGCGAGGTTGCGTCGGCCCAAACATGGTTATCGCTAGTCGCCACTACATTAGATTATGCATGCGGTTTTTCGCAGTTTTTAGTAATTCTACGGCTCTAGACGGGAAGGGGTCATGAACAAGGGTATGCTACATCGGCCGTTGATGCCGCCCTCCAATTGCCACTAATCCAACAACAACAACAAAAACCACAACACAGCCACCCTCCCGCTCTTCTCCCACCCCATTCCCTATTGCCTCTGAGTGGTCTTTTCGGTGCGTCTTTTGCGCAGCCTAATCTTCTGCCTACATTTGGGTGTTTTGATCGCGCACCTTTCTGCACACTAAGCTCCAGGCATCGCCACCCTCCCGCTCTTCCCCCACCCCATTCCCTATTGCCTCTGAGTGGTCTTTTCGGTGCGTCTTTTGCGCAGCCTAATCTTCTGCCTACATTTGGGTGTTTTGTCTTTGTCGCTTTTCTGCAACAACAAAACGCATGAGTATGCCTGTTGTTCGTGTACATGGGATTTTCGCGAACGTGGCTCGAGCATTTTTATTTAATTTTTAATTTTTAAAAACGCCCTGAGACTTATTTAATTTATTGAAATTATTTAATTAATTTAATTTTTTTTATTTGGATGTAATTTGAAGTTCAA
This sequence comes from Paralinhomoeus sp. GSCO2_6, assembly GCA_030248085.1. Lineage (NCBI taxonomy): Eukaryota > Metazoa > Nematoda > Chromadorea > Monhysterida > Linhomoeidae > Paralinhomoeus > Paralinhomoeus sp. GSCO2_6. Next base: position 11,729 of record JASAMY010002205.1, on the reverse strand, counting down.
TTCAATTCTAGCAGCACTGCACCCAACCATTTTGTCTCCGCGATGCGAACGCACGCACGCATGGGCACCAATCAGCAAGCGGCGCTGCGGAGACGGAGGCGTGGCCAGCCACGCCCAGAGTGAATAGAGCCCACGGCGACGGCGCGTCACACTACTGACCGACTTTCGCTGACGTCATCGCCGAGTAGAGACAGACAATGCACGCAATTTTTAAAAATGAGCTAAATAACCATAATTTGCACTATTCCTGCGGAAAAGTACATCGGCAGTCGCCTGGCGCAGCTCGCCGCTTCGTGGACAGTGGAAACCACGTCGTAGATTGTACTATCCAGATCGTGGATACCGCAAAATCGTGCCACCGACACGACCGACACGACCCTGTGGAAAAGTACAACAGGCGCAGCTCGCCGCTTCGTGGACAGTGGAAACCACGTCGTAGATTGTACTATCCAGATCGTGGATACCGCAAAATCGTGCCACCGACACGACCGACACGACCCTGTGGAAAAGTACATCTGGCGCAGCTCGCCGCTTCGTGGACAGTGGAAACCACGTCGTAGATTGTACTATCCAGATCGTGGATACCGCAAAATCGTGCCACCGACACGACCGACACGACCCTGCGGAAAAGTACATCATGTAGATCGTGGATACCGCAAAATCGTGCCACCGACGCGCCCGACACAACCCTGCGGAAAAGTACATCAGCAGTCGCCTGGCGCAGCTCACCCGCTTCGTAGACAGCGGAAACCACGCGATGGTTACCACTATCTACAAAAATCGACGAGAGATGGGGCCGCAAACTGGGTCTGGGCCTAGGCGCTTTATCAGTGTATGATCCATTTCAATGTTACAGAGGTGTACCTCAGAAAAGCCTTCTAATGTACAACGCATCAAAATGAACCAGTTCTGAGTAAGCTGTGGTCTGCTAGTTCCAGCTGCTTTTCTGAGGTGTAGGCGCTTTATCATTGTATGATGCATTTCAATGTTACAGAGGTGTACCTCAGAAAAGCCTTCTAATGTACAACGCATCAAAATGAACCAGTTCTGAGTAAGCTGTGGTCTGCTAGTTCCAGCTGCTTTTCTGAGGTGTAGACGCTTTATCAGTGTATGATCCATTTCAATGTTACAGAGGTGTTCCTCAGAAAAGTTTTTTAATGTACAACACATCAAAATGAACCAGTTCTGAGTAAGCTGTGGTCTGCTAGTTCCAGCTGCTTTTCTGAGGTGTAGGCGCTTTATCAGTGTATGATCCATTTCAATGTTACAGAGGTGTACCTCAGAAAAGCCTTCTAATGTACAACGCATCAAAATGAACCAGTTCTGAGTAAGCTGTGGTCTGCTAGTTCTTCTTTTCTTGCTAGCTTTTCTGAGGTGTAGGCGCTTTATCAGTGTATGATGCATTTCAATGTTATAGAGGTGTACCTCAGAAAAGCCTTCTAATGTACAACGCATCAAAATGAACCAGTTCTGAGTAAGCTGTGGTCTGCTAGTTCCAGCTGCTTTTCTGAGGTGTAGGCGCTTTATCAATGTATGATGCATTTCAATGTTACAGAGGTGTACCTCAGAAAAGCCTTCTAATGTACAACGCATCAAAATGAACCAGTTCTGAGTAAGCTGTGGTCTGCTAGTTCCAGCTGCTTTTCTGAGGTGTAGGCGCTTTATCATTGTATGATGCATTTCAATGTTACAGAGGCGTACCTCAGAAAAGCCTTCTAATGTACAACGCATCAAAATGAACCAGTTCTGAGTAAGCTGTGGTCTGCTAGTTCCAGCTGCTTTTCTGAGGTGTAGACGCTTTATCAGTGTATGATGCATTTCAATGTTATAGAGGTGTACCTCAGAAAAGCCTTCTAATGTACAACGCATCAAAATGAACCATTTCTTAGTAAGCTGTGGTCTGCTAGTTCCAGCTGCTTTTCTGAGGTGTAGGCGCTTTATCAGTGTATGATGCATTTCAATGTTACAGAGGTGTTCCTCAGAAAAGCCTTTAAAAAGAACGCATCAAAATGAACCAGTTCTGAGTAAGCTCTGAGTAAACTTTCACCATTAGAGCGAATCTCTCCGATGAGCGGTTGAAGCGACTATAGGTGACAAAGTTTTGGCCAAAAAAACGGCTATGTCCAAAAAATCGGGCAAAATCGGCCATAACTCAAGATTGGAATCGACTAGGAGCAAATGCATTGGAGGTCGAAATTGCCATCACAGACTGCGCATCCATGCCAAGTTTCAGCCCAATCGCCAGCGGCGTTCGGGAGCGGCGGTCCAAAAAAGTGGCAGAGAACAAGAAAAAAAAAAAACCCGCGTTTCCACAACATTTTCGGAGGTATCGCCCCCTTGCAGCAAAACAAGGAAACGCGTTATCGCGCGTTCGACGCCCCAGAAGAAGGCGGTTTATTTGAGCCATAACGCGCTGAAATCCGTTCAGGCAATCAAAAGTTATAGGCGATCGAAAATTCAAAAACCCGCATTGAGAAGTCGTCACATATTAGGGTTGTACGCTGACGCGTACACCCTGATTTCCTGGTTCCAGCTGCTTTTCTGAGGTCTAGGCACTTTATTAGTGCATGATCCATTTCAATGTTACAGAGGTGTACCTCACAAAAGCCAATGCAACAAAATGAACCAGTTCTGAGTAAGCTGTGGTCTGCTAGTTTCTGCTGCTTTTCTGAGGTGTAGGCGCTTTATCAGTGTATGATCCTTTCCAATGTTGCAGAGGTATACATACCTCAGAAAAGCCTTTAAAATTGAATGTGTCAAAATGAACCAGTTCTGAGTAAGCTGTGGTCTGCTAGTTTCTGCTGCTTTTCTGAGGTGTAGGTGCTTTATCAGTGTATGATCCATTTCAATGTTACAGAGGTGTACCTCAGAAAAGCCTTTAAAATAGAATGCATCAAAATGAACCAGTTCTGAGTAAGCTGTGGTCTGCTAGTTCCAGCTGCTTTTCTGAGGTCTAGGCGCTTTATCAGTGTATGATCCATTTCAATGTTACAGAGGTGTATCTCAGAAAAGCCTTCTAATGTACAACGCATCAAAATGAACCAGTTCTGAGTAAGCTGTGGTCTGCTAGTTCCAGCTGCTTTTCTGAGGTCTAGGCACTTTATTAGTGCATGATCCATTTCAATGTTACAGAGGTGTACCTCAGAAAAGCCTTTAAAATAGAATGCATCAAAATGAACCAGTTCTGAGTAAGCTGTGGTCTGCTAGTTCCAGCTGCTTTTCTGAGGTCTAGGTGCTTTATCAGTGTATGATCCATTTCAATGTTACAGAGGTGTACCTCAGAAAAGCCTTCTAATGTACAACGCATCAAAATGAACCAGTTCTGAGTAAGCTGTGGTCTGCTAGTTCCAGCTGCTTTTCTGAGGTCTAGGCGCTTTATCAGTGTATGATCCATTTCAATGTTACAGAGGTGTGCCTCAGAGAAGCCTTCTAATGTACAACGCATCAAAATGAACCAGTTCTGAGTAAGCTGTGGTCTGCTAGTTCCAGCTGCTTTTCTGAGGTCTAGGTGCTTTATCAGTGTATGATCCATTTCAATGTTACAGAGGTGTACCTCAGAAAAGCCTTTAAAATAGAATGCATCAAAATGAACCAGTTCTGAGTAAGCTGTGGTCTGCTAGTTCCAGCTGCTTTTCTGAGGTCTAGGCGCTTTATCAGTGTATGATCCATTTCAATGTTACAGAGGTGTATCTCAGAAAAGCCTTCTAATGTACAACGCATCAAAATGAACCAGTTCTGAGTAAGCTGTGGTCTGCTAGTTCCAGCTGCTTTTCTGAGGTCTAGGCACTTTATTAGTGCATGATCCATTTCGATGTTACAGAGGTGTACCTCAGAAAAGCCTTTAAAATAGAATGCATCGAAATGAACCAGTTCTGAGTAAGCTGTGGTCTGCTAGTTACAGCTGCTTTTCTGAGGTCTAGGTGCTTTATCAGTGTATGATCCATTTCAATGTTACAGAGGTGTACCTCAGAAAAGCCTTTAAAATAGAATGCATCAAAATGAACCAGTTCTGAGTAAGCTGTGGTCTGCTAGTTCCAGCTGCTTTTCTGAGGTCTAGGCGCTTTATCAGTGTATGATCCATTTCAATGTTACAGAGGTGTACCTCAGAAAAGCCTTTAAAATAAAATGCATCAAAATGAACCAGTTCTGAGTAAGCTGTGGTCTGCTAGTTTCTGCTGCTTTTCTGAGGTGTAGGTGATGTAACTGTAGTTTAAACAGCTAACGGCCGACTATTTCTCTACTAACGCGCAGAGTAATATAACAGTCGAATTCACTCGAATCATTCTGGTCACGTGTGTCGGACACACCACTGCCTCCCAGGCTTGAGCTTCTGCAGGCAGGAGGATTCAAGCCTTGCTCGGCGAGTAGCGGTTTGGCGGCCGGCGGGTGCGCTTCGGGCGCGTCGGTGGCAGCGCGGGCGCGGTGGGCAGAGCTGTGGCTTGCGTCGGCGGGGCCGCGGCTGCGACCGGCGCTGGTGGCTGGAGGAAGTCTTCCTGCGGCTCGACGAAGCGCTTCATCTTCCGAGCGTTCCACCGGCTCTTGTCCTCCAGCTCGTACGTGTAGTTTCCCAGCACGCGGGTGACACGCTTCGGAGCCGACCACGGCGACTGTCCTTTGAGAACTTGTGGTCGCCGCGTCATGACCTTGTCGCCCAGCTTGTACGGACCGCGGCACCGGATGGCAGTCGTCGCTGGCGGAGTGTACCTCAGAAAAGCCTTTAAAATTGAATGCATCAAAATGAACCAGTTCTGAGTAAGCTGTTGTCTGCTAGTTTCTGCTGCTTTTCTGAGGTGCAGGTGCTTTGTCAGTGTATAATCCATTTCAATGTTACAGAGGTGTACCTCACAAAAGCCAATGCAACAAAATGAACCAGTTCTGAGTAAGCTGTGGTCTGCTAGTTTCTGCTGCTTTCTGAGGTGTAGGTGCTTTATCAGTGTATGATCCATTTCAATGTTACAGAGGTATACCTCAGAAAAGCCCATGGGCCGGGCTGGGCCGGAATCCCAGGCCCATCCTGTGGGCCGGGCCGGGCCGGGCCTGCGTTTTGGGGGTGTGGGCCGGGCCGGGCCGGGCCGGACGTTCCTGGCTGAAACATAGGAATCTACATTGTATGTTATGCATATTGTAAGTAACGGCGACTATTCAGCAGAAAGGAGGCATTAAGGACGCGAGTGCGCCTAAAAGTTCGTCGTGACGGCGTCGTCTCACTGTTAATCTAGCGCGTTGGTCGCGACGTTGCCGTCATCGTCGCCGTTGCCGTTTTCGTTGTCGTCACGGCCCTTAGACCGTGAGGCACAGTCAACGGAAGTGGGGCGCCGTAACCCCGCCCATCCCGAGCAGTTGGCCAGCGCCGTACGCACTCTAGAGCCGGCGATGTACGTATGTACTACTGTTCCCATGTAATAGTCGTGGAGCAGAATTTTATTTCCTTATAACTATCTCGGTGCTTAATGGATCGCTTCACAAATTTAATCACAGATGCGGAGTGTCAACACAAAGAAAGTCACCAATTTTGCCCGCAATCGGCTCAAAGAATCGCGCTCAAAAAATGTTTGATTTTTTTTAGAATTTCAAATACGTGTCTCACTTCTGAACTAGATTTGCGATTGACCCAGCTCCGCCAAACTTTGAGCGGATGTGTGCTGCAAATTGCCCAAACGTTCTGCAATCTTCGATTAAATGTCGACTGTGCAGACCGACACTTACCAGCTGTCTCACCATTCTTGCTGCCAGCTGCCAGCACCTATCCGTGTTGTGCCGAGCTTGTGCCGTTCATCGACTCTTGGGTTTGTTCAATTTTGTGGAAATCTTGCAGCACGTTTGGGCACATCGTGAGTTACTGTTGTTCAAAGGTGTGTGTGCGTGTGGGTGTGTGTGTGTGTGTCTGTGTGCGTGCGTGCGTGCGTGCGTGCGTGCGTGCGTGCGTGCGTGCGTGCGTACGTGCGTGCGCGCGTGCGTGCGTGCGTGCGTGCGTGCGTGCGTGCGTGCGTGCGTGCGTGCGTGCGTGCGTGCGTGCGTGCGTGCGTGCGTGCGTGCGTGCGTGCGTGCGTGCGTGCGTGCGTGCGTGCGTGCGTGCGTGCGTGCGTGCGTGCGTGCGTGCGTGCGTGCGTGCGTGCCGGCCGACCCGCTGACGAGAGCACAATGCTGCTGAGCGGCGGATGCCTAGGCGCCGCTCGCGCCGTCGAGAACCACCAACGGAAGTGCCAGGCTAATTACTCACAAGCAGACATAGTATCAGACAGAGTGCGCTACGCGACTGCTTGCCTCTTTTCAGATTTGTGGTCAACGGAATTGGGGGGTGGGGGCTCAACCCCGCCCATCCGTAGCAGTTCGCCAGCGCCGTGTCTCACTTCTGCACTAGATTTGCGATTGACCGAACTCCGCCAAACTTTGAGCGAATGTGCGCTGGGGAATGCCCAAACGTTCTGCAATCTTTGATTAAAAGTCGACTGTACAGACCGACACTTAACCAGCTGTCTCACCATTCTTGCTGCCAGCTGCCAGCAGCTGCGCGTGTTGTGCCGAGCTTGTGCCGTTCATCGACTGTTGGGTTTGTTCAATTTTGTGCAAATCTTGGAGCACGTTTGGGCATATCATGAGTTACTGTTGTTCAAAGGTGTGTGTGTGTGCGTGCGCGTGCGTGTGTGTGTGTGTGTGTGTGTGTGTGTGTGTGTGTGTGTGTGTGTGTGTGTGTGTGTGTGTGTGTGTGTGTCTGTGTCTGTGTCTGTGTCTGTGTCTGTGTCTGTGTCTGTGTCTGTGTCTGTGTCTGTGTCTGTGTCTGTGTGTGTGTATGTGTCCATCCGTGGGGATGGGGTATCCCAACCTATTGTGTGTACCTATGTGCAGTGTCTGTCTCCCTCGTACTCACAAAGTATCTTAATGACTCAACGCCGCCAACAAAGGGCAATCAGGCCAACAAATGAACGGCGAAAATCGCAAGGACTAGTGGGTTTGCCGGCCCAGGAGTAGTTTGTGGCCCCCCCCCCCCCCCCCCCGACCAACTGGTCCACAGAGGGTGTGTGGGGGGGGCCGCTAAAGTTTTGGACATTTGGAGTGGATAGTGGAGCGCACTTCCCGTACAAATCAAAAGTGTCAACAGTCTTTCAATAGCAAAGGCATCTCCAGGCCACCATGTGTACGAGAAAAACGTACATATTCTGAGGAAAGCCACTTGGAAAAAATTGCAAATACGGAGAATATGTACGCAAGACTCGTACACACGGTCGTAGAGTACCAACGACCGTGTGTACGAGAAATGCGTACATATTCTGAGGAAAGCCACTTGGAAAAAAATTGCAAATACGGAGAATATGTACGCAAGACTCGTACACACGGTCGTAGAGTACCAACGACCGTGCGTACGAGAAATGCGTACATATTCTGAGGAAAGCCACTTGGAAAAAAATTGCAAATACGGAGAATATGTACGCAAAACTCGTACACACGGCCCTACAGTAGCAACGACCGTGTGTACGAGAAAAGCGTACATATTCTGAGGAAAGCCACTTGGAAAAAAATTGCAAATACGGAGAATATGTACGCAAAACTCGTACACACGGCCCTACAGTAGCAACGACCGTGTGTACGAGAAAAGCGTACATATTCTGAGGAAAGCCACTTGGAAAAAAATTGCAAATACGGAGAATATGTACGCAAAACTCGTACACATGGTCGTAGAGTACCAACGACCGTGTGTACGAGAAAAGTGTACATATTCTGAGGAAAGCCACTTGGAAAAAAATTGCAAATACGGAGAATATGTACGCAAGACTCGTACACACGGTCGTAGAGTACCAACGACCATGTGTACGAGAAAAGCGTACATATTCTGAGGAAAGCCACTTGGAAAAAAATTGCAAATATGGAGAATATGTACGCAAAACTCGTACACACGGTCGTAGAGTACCAACGACCGTGTGTACGAGAAAAACGTACATATTCTGAGGAAAGCCACTTGGAAAAAAATTGCAAATACGGAGAATATGTACGCAAAAGTCGTACACACGGCCCTAGAGTACCAACGACCGTGTGTACGAGAAAAGCGTACATATTCTGGGGAAAGCCACTTGGAAAAAAATTGCAAATACGGAGAATATGTACGCAAAACTCGTACACATGGTCGTAGAGTACCAACGACCGTGTGTACGAGAAAAGTGTACATATTCTGAGGAAAGCCACTTGGAAAAAAATTGCAAATACGGAGAATATGTACGCAAGACTCGTACACACGGTCGTAGAGTACCAACGACCGTGTGTACGAGAAAAGCGTACATATTCTGAGGAAAGCCACTTGGAAAAAAATTGCAAATACGGAGAATATGTACGCAAAACTCGTACACACGGTCGTAGAGTACCAACGACCGTGTGTACGAGAAAAGCGTACATATTCTGAGGAAAGCCACTTGGAAAAAAATTGCAAATACGGAGAATATGTACGCAAAAGTCGTACACACGGCCCTAGAGTACCAACGACCGTGTGTACGAGAAAAGCGTACATATTCTGGGGAAAGCCACTTGGAAAAAAATTGCAAATACGGAGAATATGTACGCAAAACTCGTACACATGGTCGTAGAGTACCAACGACCGTGTGTACGAGAAAAGTGTACATATTCTGAGGAAAGCCACTTGGAAAAAAATTGCAAATACGGAGAATATGTACGCAAGACTCGTACACACGGTCGTAGAGTACCAACGACCGTGTGTACGAGAAAAGCGTACATATTCTGAGGAAAGCCACTTGGAAAAAAATTGCAAATACGGAGAATATGTATGCAAAACTCGTACACACGGCCCTACAGTAGCAACGACCGTGTGTACGAGAAAAGCGTACATATTCTGAGGAAAGCCACTTGGAAAAAAAATTGCAAATGCAGAGAATATGTACGCAAGACTCGTACACAGGGCCGTAGAGTACCAACTGGCCGTGCGTACGAGAAAAGCGTACATATTCTGAGCTAAGCCACATGGAAAAAAATTGCAAATACGGAGAATATGTACGCAAAACTCGTACACATGGTCGTAGAGTACCAACGACCGTGTGTACGAGAAAAGTGTACATATTCTGAGGAAAGCCACTTGGAAAAAAATTGCAAATACGGAGAATATGTACGCAAGACTCGTACACACGGTCGTAGAGTACCAACGACTGTGTGTACGAGAAAAGCGTACATATTCTGAGGAAAGCCACTTGAAAAAAAATTGCAAATATGGAGAATATGTACGCAAAACTCGTACACACGGTCGTAGAGTACCAACGACCGTGTGTACGAGAAAAACGTACATATTCTGAGGAAAGCCACTTGGAAAAAAATTGCAAATACGGAGAATATGTACGCAAAAGTCGTACACACGGCCCTAGAGTACCAACGACCGTGTGTACGAGAAAAGCGTACATATTCTGGGGAAAGCCACTTGGAAAAAAATTGCAAATACGGAGAATATGTACGCAAAACTCGTACACATGGTCGTAGAGTACCAACGACCGTGTGTACGAGAAAAGTGTACATATTCTGAGGAAAGCCACTTGGAAAAAAATTGCAAATATGGAGAATATGTACGCAAGACTCGTACACACGGTCGTAGAGTACCAACGACCGTGTGTACGAGAAAAGCGTACATATTCTGAGGAAAGCCACTTGGAAAAAAATTGCAAATACGGAGAATATGTACGCAAAACTCGTACACACGGTCGTAGAGTACCAACGACCGTGTGTACGAGAAAAGCGTACATATTCTGAGGAAAGCCACTTGGAAAAAAATTGCAAATACGGAGAATATGTACGCAAAAGTCGTACACACGGCCCTAGAGTACCAAAGACCGTGTGTACGAGAAAAGCGTACATATTCTGGGGGACACCCACTTGGAAAAAAATGGAAAATCCGTAGAATATGTACGAAAAACTCGTACACAGGTGCGTAGAGTACCAACGACCGTGTGTACGAGAAAAGTGTACATATTCTGAGGAAAGCCACTTGGAAAAAAATTGCAAATACGGAGAATATGTACGCAAGACTCGTACACACGGTCGTAGAGTACCAACGACCGTGCGTACGAGAAAAGCGTACATATTCTGAGGAAAGCCACTTGGAAAAAAATTGCAAATACGGAGAATATGTATGCAAAACTCGTACACACGGCCCTACAGTAGCAACGACCGTGTGTACGAGAAAAGCGTACATATTCTGAGGAAAGCCACTTGGAAAAAAAATTGCAAATGCAGAGAATATGTACGCAAGACTCGTACACAGGGCCGTAGAGTACCAACTGGCCGTGCGTACGAGAAAAGCGTACATATTCTGAGCTAAGCCACATGGAAAAAAATTGCAAATGCGGAGAATATGTACGCAAGACTCGTACACAGGGCCATAGAGTAGCAACTAGCCGTGTGTACGAGAAAAGCGTACATATTCTCAGCAAAGCCACATGGAAAAAAATTGCAAATGCGGAGAATATGTACGCAAGACTCGTACACAGGGCCGTAGAGTAGCAACTAGCCGTGTGTACGAGAAAAGCGTACATATTCTGAGGAAAGCCACACGGAAAAAAATGGCAAATGCAGAGAATATGTACGCAAGACTCGTACACATGGCCGTAGAGTACGCAACGACCCATGTGTATGAGAAACGACCCATATTCTGAGCTTACCCACATGCAAAAAAGCTGCAAATGCGGAGAATATGTACGCAAGAGTTGTACACATACTGCCGGAGTGCGCAATGGCCCATGTGTACGAGAAAAGCATCCATATTCCGAGCTTACCAACATGAAAAAAAATTGCAAATGCGGAGAATATGTACGCAAGACTCGTACACATGGCACTAGAGTATGCAACGGCCCATGTGTACAAGAAAAGCGTGCATATTTCGAGCTTACACCACATGGAAAAAAAATTGCAAATGCGGAGAATATGTACGCAAGACTCGTACACATGGCACTAGAGTATGCAACGGCCCATGTGTACAAGAAAAGCGTGCATATTTCGAGCTTACACCACATGGAAAAAAAATTGCAAATGCGGAGAATATGTATGCAAGGCTCGTACACATAGTGCTAGAGTACACAACGGCCCATGTGTACGAGAAAGGCTCCATATTCCGAGCTTACCCACATGCAAAAAAGTTGCAAATATGGAGAATATGTAGGCAACACTCGTCCACATCGTGCTACGGGGGGGGGGGGAGGGAGGTTGCAGTACGGAAGGGTGGGGGCGGGGGGGGGGGGAGGGACCTGGACTACTATGGTGCAGACATAGAGGGGGGGGGGGGGAAGGAAGGAGCGAGTATATGTACGGGACAGGTGTCCCTATTCTGAAGCTACCCATGTGTGGGGAATTGCAATTGCAGACACTCATCCGGTACACATGCTCCTACACTAACTAGCCACTGTAAAATACTATGGAAGTGGTGTCGCATGTGCACATGGAAGTGGTGTCGCATGTGCACACACGCACGCACGCACGCACGCACGCACGCACGCACGCACGCATGCACGCACGCACGCACGCACGCACACGTAGCCATGCACGCACTGGCAGGCATGCACGCAATGTCACACACGCACCGCCATGCACGAATGGGCAGTTGTGTACTCTAGCAGTATGTGTACGAGTCTTGCATAAATATTCTCCATATTTGCAACTTTTTTGCATGTGGGTAGGCTCGGAATATGGACGCCCTTCTCGTACACATGGGCCTTTGTGTACTGTAGCACTATGTGTACAAGTCTTCC
>JASAMY010001000.1:0-19326 GCA_030248085.1 Paralinhomoeus sp. GSCO2_6 | reverse complement strand
ACTAGCTGCTTCAACTCAGGACTCCTGCTTGCAAAGTGCTCCAAAATGGTTCAATATCAATATTTTCATGTTCTCAGTGATGACTCATCATCAATACAATGTGTCATAAAATCGTGCTGCGAATGCTCAGTTGAAAAGCAATGATGAATCTGTAAAGTGCTGCAGCAAAAAGCCAAAGTAAGTCAACCAATGCAACCAATGCACTTCTGCAATACAGAAAAACGTTCCACCCTTTTTTTGTGTAACTCTTTATTCAGGAAATTACATACCGGTATCCTACATATATTGTACTAATTGGGGCAAAACGCAATTGTTGGGACCGCGTCCACTGCATCCAAAAATGTGAAGCCTAAGCGTAAGTGAAGCCTAACCCTAAGCAAAGCCTAAGTGAAGCCTAAGCCTGAGCATAAACATATGCCTAAGCATAAGCTTGGACTAAGCCTAAGCAAAGCCTAAAATTATGAAAATGTTCATCAGATGCAGTGGACACAGTGGACGCTGATGCAACAACTGTTTGTAGCCCAAATTGGGCACTATACCATCTTGAGCAGACACACCATAACCCTTAATTAACCACCTTGGGGCTAATTTTTCAAATTGGCCTATAGGAGGCAGCTGCATTGTAATTGTACTGGGCTAATTATGGCAGGTCCTAATAATTGGTTTTACTTTGGGAATAGCTTACTATTTGCTTGAATTATGAGGTTATTTTCTTGATCAGCATGGTTGCTTACACTTGCCCAATCCATCCAGCACAATGCATATCATATCAATCATATCAATAAGGGGGACCCTTTTTGGGTGTCACCGGGTGTCACAATCCTGGGTGTCACCAGAGCCTAAAAGCAGGAGCCTAAGCAAAGATTTAGCCTAAGCGAAGCCAAAGCGAAGCCTAAGTGAAGCCTAAGCGAAGCCTGAGCAAAAGCCTAAGCCTAAGCCTAAGCAAAGCCTAAAACTAAGAAAACAGGAATGCACAATTTGTGCCACATGCTCACGGATTATGCAACCTTTCTCAAATTCAGCCCCTAAATAATGGTGAAATGTTCCAAGCAAGCTACACACAAAATTTCAGCTCAATCCATCCAGTGCAACTAACCCTCTGGACTGTATTGCAGACAAACAGACAAAGTGCTTTGGCAATACAAGTTTTTATTGCATTAACACCTGTAAGATAAAACAAAAAAAAAGATAATAAAAAAGTAAGAAGTTTTCTTCATAGCACAAACACATGCAAAACAAAAAAAGTAATAAACAAATCAGTTGCAATTTTCTGTGGGAGAGGTTTGATCCCAGGACCTCCAGCATAGTAACCACTACTGCCATGATTGAGAAAAGACAGATTGAGGAATGTCTCCTATGGTATACTGCAGTGGATACTGTATTTAAATTAAATTTTAATAGTGCACTATAATTGCAATCACATGGACATGCAGCACATCAAGTTTCAGCTCAAAAGCTGCTGCCATGATTGAGAAGTAGATACTGTATGCAAATTCAATTTTAATGGTGCACTATAATAGCAATCACTTGGACATGCAGCACATCAAGTTTCAGCTCAACAGCTGCTGCCATGATGGAGAAATAGCAGATTGAGGAATGTCTCTGATGGTATACTGTAGTGGATACTGTATGCAAATTAAATTTTAATGGTGCACTATAATAGCAATCACTTGGACATGCAGCACATCAAGTTTCAGCTCAACAGCTGCTGCCATGATTGAGAAATAGCAGATTGAGGAATGTCTCTGATGGTATACTGTAGTGGATACTGTATGCCAATTAAATTTTAATAGTGCACTATAATAGCAATCACTTGGACATGCTGCACCCCAAGTTTCAGCTCAACAGCTACTGCCATGATTGAGAAATGGCAGATTGAGGAATGTCTCTGATGGTATGCTGTAGTGGATACTGTATGCAAATCATATTTTAATTGTGCACTGTAATAGCAATCACATGGACATGCTGCACAGCAAGTTTCAACGCAACACCTGCTTCTTGGAATGAGAAATGGCAGCAATGGTATATGGTAATGGATACTGTATGCAAATTTGATTTGGGCAGTGCACCATGATAGCAAACATGTGGACATGCTGCACACAAAATTTCAGCTCAATCCATCCAGCGCAACTCTCTGTGCTGCATTGTTGCAAAGCTCCAATGATGGGAGCCATTGGTTATGGTGTGGCGCAAATTCAAAGTATGTTTTGCTATTTTTAAAATTTTGGCTATTTTTCAGCTATCACAAGCAACACCCAGAGCTATATCAAAAGTAATCAACTCAATCCATCCAGCACAACTCTCATAATCACGTTGCAGACACACGATGTGCTTTTATAACAACGTGATAGACATATTGATTGTGCTGTATCTCGTGATTACAGTATCGCATTTGAAAACGGATGTGATATTCGTGATCAGCGTGGTCGATTACATATATCCCTGTCTGATTTGACATGGAAACTTCACGTTTAATGTGATCAATACTGGTTACTGTATGGCGCAAATTCAAAATAATTTTTGAGTTGGCTATTTTTCAGCTATCACAGGCAACACCCGAAGCTGTAGCAAAAAGAATCAACTCAATCCAAGCAGCACAACGCTTGGGGTCGCGTTGCACACAGACAGACATTGTGCTTTAGTAATATAGATACAGTCGTTATTTACATATACAATTACATACATACATTATATACATACAGATATTTACATACAGTACATGTTTACATACACTACTTATGCCTAACGGTTCGGATAAGCTTAAAATTTGCATAATACTATATCGACACGGTTACTAATAAGGGAATAAATATTCTTTTGGTGGAAACCGCCGAAACGGTGTATTCTCTTGGGTGGAGTGGTGTAGCAAGTCTAAAGAAATCTATGGATTGCTCAGGGTACGGTATTAGCCGAATTTAAACGTGCCGTATTTCGTGATGCAATGTTTTGTAACCCGCGGATAATTAGATCGACGTGCGTGTGCGCGCAGCGTGTGAGGCTCGTGAAAGCCGCGGCCTCTTCGCCTGTAGGTTGGTTGCCTTGTTACTCGATGGGGGCGCGATTGATTGTGCTTCGTTAACGGTCGCTTCAGGCGAAAGGTCGCGTCGCCTTTCGCAGAAGATGAACTGTGACGCGACGGTGAGCGAGCGGTCGGTGGTGCAGCTGTCGGAGGGGCCGTTGGCGCAGTGCGTCCGGCGGTGCGCGGAGACGCTGCTGCGCGGCGGCGTGGTCGCGCTGCCCACCGACACCCTCTACGGCGTCGCCAGCCTCGTCGAGCACGCGGACAGGTAGCGCGCTGGGAGTGCTGCGCTGCGCTGGCTCGCACCCACTACATACGTGGCTCAGGGGTGGTTTAGGGGGGGGGGGGGGTTACACCCCCTGGCTATAGCCATCCCGCTTTTTTGCGGGAGGACCCCCCCCCCTGGCCATCCTGGATAAGTTGCGGGAAATCCTCTGTCATTATTGAAAAATTGGGTGAATATGCGTGTTTTTGTGTCCTTTTTCATTGTAGTGTGACCCAAAAACGCTTAAGAACTGCTATTTAGGCGTTGTTTTGGGACATTTTGGACTAAAAAGCACCGATTTACGCGTTATTTTGGTGCGAAATCTTCCACTTCGACAACCCCTCCTCCAAAATTTCCGATCCCGGACATTTTACCCGGGATGATGGCTCTAGGCCCCCCTCGAAACCCCCAGCCCCCCCCCCCCCTGGCTTTTGGACCAATCTACCCGTATGACCCACTAGCACCGCTTGCGCTTGCGCGTATCTCGGTGCACGTCACCCGGCGAGGCAATAGACCGCCTGTGCGGCAGGTCGATTGCAAACCAATGGCTTCCTGGTCAAACTTTCTTGTATTCTCTCCCGAATCTTTATACTGTTTTGTTCGCTTATTGTTGCACCGTACGTACATTATGTTCATTTCCTATAATTTGGTCGGACCGGCTGGCTGTCTAGATGTTTCTTTTCAACTTTGAAGTCAAGTAATACACCCACCGTAAAGATCCTCACTTTTTCGTTTTGTCGAGGCCCGGGGTGGCGGGCTTTGCCCAACATGGAGGAACGAACGACTCTGGGCCGGTGGGCGGTGGGTGGGCGGCTGCCGGCTACATTTATCTACATGGAGGTTTTACTTAAACTGGTCTCCCCGTGTTGACGAGAGACAAGCTACATACAGATACTTGCGATTAGTGCATTCCCCACATACCAACACACGCTCCATCTTCCTTCCTCGAGAGTTGAGTAGAGTTCGGTTTACGGTTCAAAATACAAAAAAAATACTTTTACTCCAGTGTACACAGTTAATATTGTAAAGAACCTGCGCGGTGGAGGCGGCCAACGAGTGGCTTGCACCAACAACTCCACCAAATTTGGAGCGCCAGGCAGGATCCCTCGAGATCGGTGGCGGGCAGCAAGGCAAGATCCCTCGAGATCGGCGGCGTGCAGCAAGACAAGATCCCTCGAGATCGGTCGCGGACAAAGAGGCAGGATCCCTCGAGATCGCTGGTGGCAAGGAGGATCGCGACATCTGCAGAGCGGGTCTTTCCCTTCGAGGGTGTACCGCGTAGCTGTCTCATCAGTCTACGTCGGTTGCGGAGCCGACTGTCCCGACGAAGGCGGTCGAGCTGTTCAAGTCGTGCGGAGCCGGCTGTCCTGGTCGAGGCGGTCGAGCTGTTCAAGTCGTGCGGAGCCGGCTGTCCTGGTCGAGGCGGTCGAGCTGTTCAAGTCTTGCGGTGCCGGTTGTCCTGGTCAAGGTGGTCGAGCGGTCCGAAGAGTTGGCGAAGCTACTGCAGTGGAGTCGGGGAGCGTGTTCGAGGCTCCGTGTTTTAAAGCTCGACTTGACCCGCTATTAGGGCTTGAAGCCCCACTTAGGGACTCGTTCCCGGCTCGGTCTTGTTTGCTCTGTCGCTTTCGACTTTTGTCGAACACATTCACTGCGCTCTGGCGTATGTTAATTCACACTTCAAAATCAAAACCATACAGCGATAGCGGTTCTTTGAAAGTGTATTGTACCGTGCATGTGGTATGGCGTCGAAAAATTCGGTGAACAAGGGAAAGGGTGTTGGTATTGACGGCAGAGTGATAGAGCACGGTGTGTCTGATGAGAGTGAAGTCAGTGAGGGTGAGAGTGAGTCGGAGATGTCGAGAGAACAACGTTTGATGGCGCGTCACGAGAGAGACAGACAGCGGCGCGAGGGCAAAAAATTAGCAGAACAGGAGATGTTGGCGCGTCTTGAGCAGTTGGAAGCGGAGAACAAGCGGCTTATGCAGGAACGCAGTCAAAATCGTCGTCAAAGTCGCAGTCGTTCACGTGACGATGCCGAGTCAGTCAATGGACAATCGGAAGGTGGTGGCGGTGCTGCGGACTATTTCGCTTTGTTGGCAAGACAAATACAGACGCAGAATGAGACCCAGCGACTTCAGAACGAAATGCAGCAGCAACGAGCGGAGGATCAACGACAGCAGACGTTACTCTTAATAGAGGCGCAACGACAACAGACGTTGGCGATGCAGGAAGCCCAACAACAGCGTGTAGAAGCACAGCAACAACAAATGCAACAACAGGTGGAAGCTCAACGAGAACAAATGCAACAACAAATGCAACAACAGGCGGAAGCTCAATGAGAACAAATGCGACAACACGTGCAAATGCAAACAGCGCTTTTACAGAATCTGACACAGAATGAGCGTATTAACGGAAATGGGAACGGAAATGGTAATGGGCACGAGAATGGTCACGTAAATTTGAGGGATTATCCGGATCCGAGAGTCACCCCATTTGACGGAAAGGGAACCATGTCGTTTGATGATTGGTTGTTCGCGTTTAATTGGGCGGTTCAAACGTACCCAAATGTGGTCAAGTGTCGCTACATTGTATTGTCCTTATTGGGGGATGCAGTTTGCAGTTCTTCCGAACACTTTCGGCGGAAATTCAAAATGACTACGATCGATTGTGTGAGAGTTTGTCCCAACACTTCGTCGACAAGCGCGCTTTGTCCATGAGAATCAAATCGTGGATATCATGGGAGCAAAGGCATCAGACGGTACAAGAGTACATTACGACTTCAAGCAAGAAATTTGCTGATTTGGGTTTGCGTGAGTGCCAGGAAGGCTGTGAAGTAGGCGACTGTTTGCGCGCGTTCCACTTCTACAACAACATGAATGAAGAATTCCGTCCAGACGTGTCGACGCAGGATTTCACATGGGAAAATGTGTCGTCAAGAGCGTTAGAGAAAGAGCAAACGATTAGTATGGCAAAGGGCACATCTTTCAGCAACAACAATCGGCCAGTTCGGTCTACAGTACAAAATCGCCCAATTAGGAATGATGGTGTCGCCGGGTTCAGAAATCCAAATGGTGGTGGGAATATTAGACCTCACAATAACTTTATGCAGTATTCTCGTCCTAACAACAACAACTGGAGAGAAATCCCGCAGTGGAGACCGAACAGTCAGCAGCAGAATTACATGCAACGAAATTTTGATCAGGACAGACAGATGGGCAGGAACGAGATGACAGGAAGGAACGTCTATATGCCACAGGGTGCTTCTATCCCACAAAACAATAATCAAGTTCCGCAGAGTAATGTTTATGCTCCACAGAATGGCATGTACAACAATTTGCAGAGACCAAATGTGGCAATGCAACGCAGTTACGGGAATGACAATGCGAATGTGGCGCAAAGTACTGATGCTAAGAGGGGTGAAGAGAGGCAGGGGTATGGTGTCAATCAGCACAATGATGACGAAATTGCGAATATGGTGGCGTCTGTCCCAAAATCGAAGTGTTCAACAGGAGAAGTGATTTTCCCCGAACATAAACGCTTTTACGTACTTAACGACATTAAATTCAAGGGTCTCCCAATGGTGACACAGAAGTCAGTTGCTTCGGAAGGTTCGAAAAACAGTACGGAAGGGGTCTTAACGGTGGCGGATACTGGAGCATCGCGGACCTGCATAAATGCAAGGGTACAGGCGACGCTTTTGAAATTTTATGAATCGGAAGCTGCTTCATCTTCGACAGCGGTGTTCCGTTCCGACTTGAAGTCGGAAGTGTCTGGCAGTAACGGCACACACATAAGTTCGGGAGAAATGTTTTTGACAGGAGAAAGGGCTGGAAGACGATTCAGCATATGGGCGATGGTGTTGCCAAATCTGGGGCCAGATATTTTGGTTGGAACAGATTTACTACACGCGTTGAGAATTGAACTGATGTATCCAGAGGGCGGCAGAGTGCCAATGATTCAAATTTCCAAAAAGAATTTCTATTACAAAAACGAACAACCGGCAAAATCTGCAGCAGAGACACTGTCGATTGAGCCGTCGACTTGCGAAGATTCAGAGACACAGGTGTTACAGGACTACACCTGCCCAAGTATGGATGAAGACACAAACACGGATGTGTTCGGATTTTTGAAGGACACGTTTTGTCAAGACAGGGATGGGGAAAGTTCCAACAATAGATCATCGGATGTGGAAAATGGCAGGCAGATAGCAAAACCCCAGTTGAATCACGAGCATCAGATGAAGGGTGAAGAGTGGCAACAGAAAAAAGTTGAAGATCAAAAGAAGCACAAGCAAGAATTACAAGGAAAAAGATCGGACAGGCTGTTGATTCTCTACACGAGTGACGTGCCTGCAGATGCACACGTTGGTGTGCTGCACGATTTGAAGACGACAGGTGCGTCAGCTGAGGACAAGTGGCGATTGCGACAAACAAACGAAAGTTGCAACTCCAGAGTGGCGCACCGCAGAGTGGCCGAATTTTCCTTGCCACAGGACATCTACAATCGGCGCTGGCATCACCGTTTCAAGAACAACATGGCGGCAGCGAACCAATGGCGACAGCGACCTACGGACGGGGGTTTCGACTCAAGGACGACGCACCGTAGAGTGCTCAAGACTTCGCTGCCACAGGACGCCTTTGATCGACGCTGGCATCACCGCTTCAAGGATATTTCAGGATCGACAATGGAGATGGAATCGCAGTGACGTCGCGACGAATGTTGGCATCAGCGGGGCCCCTGTTTTCAGAGTCGTTCAGCCGGCAGTCGAGGAGATCGAAATGGGATCGGTTGAAGGCAATGCTTCTGGCGCGAAATGGCAAAGCTGTCGAAGTCTCCTCTTCTCAAGTCAACTGCTCAAGATCGTGGTGGCCCACTCAAGCAACTCAAGTCTCTCCATCCTTCTCAAGACCGGGGCGTGTTGACGAGAGACAAGCTACATACAGATACTTGCGATTAGTGCATTCCCCACATACCAACACACGCTCCATCTTCCTTCCTCGAGAGTTGAGTAGAGTTCGGTTTACGGTTCAAAATACAAAAAAATACTTTTACTCCAGTGTACACAGTTAATATTGTAAAGAACCTGCGCGGTGGAGGCGGCCAACGAGTGGCTTGCACCAACAAGTCCACCACCGCGCCTGCCCCGCTTTAGCGCATCCCATATACCCGAAGCGAACGCTTCCAACTGACGTGCGTGTCGTGTGTTGCGTTGTGTTGTGGGACAGTTAGTTGGCCGTTGTTTCCAGACTGTACGCGCTGAAGCGCCGACACGAGCAGAAGCCGCTGGCCGTGTGCGTGGCCGACGTGTCCCAGGTGGGCGACGTGGCGGAGCTGCCGCGGTCGGCGGCCGGCCGTCGAGCGCTGGCCGCCCTCCTGCCCGGACCCGTCACGCTCGTCTTGCGTCGGGCGGCCGCGCTGCCCGTCTCCTTCAACCCCGACACCCCACTCGTGGGAGTCCGCGTGCCCCAGCACCCCTTCATCAGGGCCGTCTGCCGAGAACTGGGCAGGTGAGAGAGGGAAGCGTCTGTGTCTGGGTCTCGTTGTGGCCGCAACTGCGTGCTTTCGTGCAGGCCGCTGGCGCTGACGAGCGCCAACAGCAGCGGCGAGCCCAGTCCCGTCCGCGTGGCCGACTTCGCGGCGCTGCTCGAGAAGATCGAGCTGACCGTAGACGGCGGACTGCTGGGCGACGACAGGCGAGGCTCGACCGTCGTCGACCTCTCGGCCGAGCAGGAGGAGGAGGGCGGAGGCTTCGCGGTGCTGCGCAGCGGCTGCGCTCTCGAGAGCACGCTGCGCACGCTCCAAGAGTGCGGCCTCAGCGGACCGTCGGAACAATGAGTGGAGTTTTTTGTTTGATGATGATCTGCTGCTGCTCGTTCTACCGTTACACTTGTGTACATGCATATTATATAGTTGACGGTTGAGCAGAACATGGCGGTCACTGTTTGCATGCCTGGCACACGTCTAACCTGGTGTGGGGGAGGTACAATAATCTTAGAAAGTTCACACTGTAATGATTCTAGACTGAAAAGGAAAAGTCGACGCTTTTGTGGTAATTTCAATCCCTATGCGTATCCAGGATCATTCCACGAGCGCTTCTGTCTTGTTTGGATGTTACTGACAGACACGACGTTGCGGAATGAACCACTCCTTCACCTTCACTACACACTGCCTTGCAATTCAGTATTTTGTCTACGTCTACGTGTGCTGTCCACCAGAATCGGCCCACTGGCGTGTCTGCTGAGTTCTTAGTTGAGCTTGAGCAGTGCTTTCTGCACCTTGAGCCAGTACTTCCAGGTGTCGGCCTTGCGGTATCCGTTGAGGCCGCCGTTGTGGTTGCGCGCCATGCACTCGCACGTCCAACGCTGCTCGCGCGCGCACCGCGAACGGTACCGCTCGTAGTAGTTCTCCAAGGTTCCCTGACGTCACGAGCCACCCCCCCCCCACTCCGACCACGACACGGCGCGTACCAGGACGCAGCGCTTGCCCATCGCGTCGTTCTTGCCCACTTCTTGCCAGTACGGCACCGTCCTGGAGCTGCGCCGCCTTTGTCGCTCACTTTTCAGCTTATACGACGACCACATTCTTCGCACGCGAGAGAATGTCTTGGACGTGTCGCGCTTGTAGCCGGCGCAGTCCTGTGAACGGAGCTTTGAAACTGGGGATGGGGGGGAAGGATGTTTGCTACGCACGACGAAGAAGCCGCGCCTGATCTGCCAGCGTCCGCATGCGGGCTCGTTGCCGTCCTTGTTGCAGTGGTTCTTCGCCCTCAGCATCTTGGGGTCCGTGCCGCCGGCCGTCTCGACCGTGGCCAGCGCCTTGACGCAGCGCTCGACGACCGCCGCGCAGCAGCGACGCGTCGCCCCGCCGCCGCACTTGGACGACAGCCACTGGCCCAGACACGAGCCGCCCGACTGACACCGGCCTGTGTCACGCACGCGCTCGGCTCGGCGCTCGCCCCATCCCGTCCTGTAGACTGTTCGCCGACGCACGCGTACCCGACTCGGCCTCGCAGCGCTTGTCCTTGCGGTAGTGGCCGTGCGGCTCCTTGGGCACGCAGCAGCGACGCGCCGCGCCCCCGCCGCACTTGCTGCTGACGAAGTGGCCGCTGCACGAGCCTCCACTCTGGCACGTCCCTGGAATCGTCAAGGCGCTGAAGTCACGCTGATCGCTGAGCTGCGAGCGACTACAAGTCTTCACACAACTGTCGACCTCCGCTGCTCGGCACTGGCAGTACCAGTGAAAGCTCACCATGCCAATCCTCGCAGCTCACGAGCTAGACAGGCTACCTACAAAAGTACTCACCACTGATTTTTGAACACCTCGCGTCCTTTTCATAGTATCCGTGATAATCTCTCGCCCCACGTGCTGTCGTAATTACAACAGCAGCGGCAACAGAAATCAGGCAGACGACTACCACCTCCCCTTTCATGATCGGATGTCGAGATTCAAGAACTGTGCAAAGCCGCTCGTCGCTCGAACGATCGGTAAAAAAGTCGCCGCATCGGACCAGTCGGCTTTCGAGTTTGTACAGTTGTTGCGTGCGCCTTTGTCCGCGCGGGTCGTTCTTCTGGTACGGATCCAGAGCGCCCCTTTCACTAGTTACCAGTTTCGTTCCGCATACAGTACAGACATTCGCTGTGCTAATCGCTAAATATGCCGCTCGAAGCATGAACTGCTTCGAAGATATTTTTTGGTATTGTGGTTTCAATTGCTGCAGTCTTGACAATCAGTGGCGCATACAGGATTCTATTTCGGGGCAGGTATCATCAAAAGGGCTCTAATTAGACGAAAAACAGCCAGCGGAACCGTGTGTGAATTCCACGGGGAACCGACGTGGGTGCCGTTGCACTCAAAGGACAGCCGATCGCCTCGTGGTAGAAAATCGGCCTCTGACCTTGCTTACCGTAAATCCTCCAATAGAAGCCCCCTCCAACCCGGGTACGGCAAGGTTGAAAGCATAGTGGCTGTGGTGCACCATTAGAGGATTGCGGTATACCCGGATGGAACTACCTACGCGAAGGGCAGTGTCGCATTCGCAGCACCTACATTCCGACTCAACATTTTCCCGTGCGCTCGCCGATTCGTCGTGTAATGGAGGTACATTCCTCCCTCGTCCGCAGCACGCACGCACCCTCGCACGCCCGCACGCCCGTACGCACGCTCGCAGCGCGAAATCGGTGGACTTTTCGAGGCGCCCGCCAATTCAACGTCGTCAATTCGCGCCAGCCGGTCGTCGCTCATTCCGCTGACGAGCGTGGGAGCGCGCGCGACCGACACGGGCACGGGCGACGGCGCTGACGCGGACCCATTAAAATTTGCCATTAACTACTCGGACGTTCGCGTCGGCGCGGCCGAGGGCACGTCGAGCGTGGACGCGCGTTGCCAATGGACGTGGGCGTTTCTCCGCTCCACGTCCTCAACGCGACCGACAATGGCGCGGGAGCGCATTTGGGACGAGTGACGAGCGACGAGTCTCCAATGCGCTTTACGGCCGCGCGGGGGTGCCTTCCAACGACTCGTGCGCCGCTCTCGTCGCCGCCGCCGACATCGCCTCGCGCGTGGATGCCTTCTACGAAAGGCGAGCCGGGCCGACCGATTCGGGGCGCATTCCGCGACGATCGCGAGTGCGCTTCGCCCACGCGCGTTGTCGATTCGCGCGACGGCCTCGCTCGCTCCAGTGACACCCAATGGTATGCACGTGAACTGTGTGGAAACTACACCGAAATAAAATGTACCGCAATGCAAAGCATAAAGCGAAGAAGCGAAAAATCACAGGCTGGAGCAATTCACTCTCAATTTGTAGTGAAAAACGTAATAGTTCGCCACACGACTTGCCCCTCATGTCTATTCCCAACCAGTTCAGCGAGCTAGTGCGTGTTCAAGAGCTTTCAAGAGTGCGCGTTCTCAAGTGCATCTGCGTCAAAGCATAGCCTCGGTCGAGATATGTAGGTAGGTACAGCCGTTGATCAGTTCGGTGCCGTCAGCCATGCAGTCTCTGCCTGTCTATTCCACTGTTTCCACTAGCGTCAATGCGGTGCATCCAAAAGGTCGGCGCTTCAGGGTCTGTCATCATCACTACTGCTTGCTACAGTACTCTATCTACTCTTTGTGTCACGATCCCCGCAGTATTTTTTTTTTTTTCGAATTCCATAATTGGACGGCTGTGCGGCCTGTTGGGCGACTTTCAGATGGCAGCACTTGCGAGATTGTGACCCAGAAAAATTCCAGCTGTCAGTGCCACTTTCTGCGTGGCGCCCTTCATGTTGCACGTCGTCTGAAGAGCATGTATGCAAGCTACAGGTATATAGCAGCACGCAGCGGCATGCAAACACGCACGCACGCACGCACGCACAGCAATATTTTCTTGCATTTTATTTTATTGACTACCTATGTGTTACCTATGTTAAATTTTTAAAGCGTTCAACTATTATTAACGTTGCTGACAGTGACACCCTCACTTTCAAGTTGCTGGCAGTGTTTCTTGGTAGCAGGCCCATACCAAAACTAGAAAAACAGACTAGGAACTAGGTTTTGATTCCAATAATATTGCTGATCTCAAATTTTGGATCTCAATCGGACTCAGACTGCTCGCTACAATACAACTCAGTACATGTCCGTAAAATGCCTTGCTTTATTTCAAGGATTTCTGGATTTCGATGCTCAGTAAAAGTTGTTTATACATACATGACTGGAATCTTTCTTTCTCCGTCTGCTTTTTTTTTCTTACAACCAATTCTCTTACAGTGTCTATCGGCGCCAAGTCTCTCGAAACAAACAAACTACCGTAAACCATGTACTGTAGACCAGACCCTCTTGCATGTCTGCACTCACATACGAGACTCTGGCGCGGCAGCGATCGTTGCCTGCGATAGAAAAGGAGTCCACAAGGAGAGAGAGAGAGAGAGTTTCAGCGGAGAGAGAGAGACAGGAGAAAGATTGGTTCAGTGGAGAGTAATGCGCGCGGTTATCATGCGCTGTCAAATCGAATCAACCCACGCGCGCGTAGTACAGTGACGAAATGAAATAGCTAGGCGCACGACAGTCCCTACAGCGCGGGTGAGCGCGAAATTCGCATTTGTGTACTTGTTCGGGCCGACACTGTATTCGAACAGGTATTCTGCCTTCTCATGAGTGGGAACGCTTCTCGCGTCGTCGAGCGTGCCGCGGCCTCGCTCCGCAGCGCGCCTGCGATGCGAGGAATGCTGCACCGGCGGAGTTTAGATAGTAAACTCGATGAATTTTCTCAGCAGCTGTCTTCTTGGTCTTTCAGAATGCATTTCTGCTCCACACACTTGTATTTGGAGGCTGCCGCTTGCTGATCCGTCATCGGGCCTGGGTCTTGGGTCGGCACGGGCACTGCAACGTGCAATTTTTTTATTTCGTTGCATTAATATAGAATTGTCCTCGACTCCGTAACAGAGAACTGAAAAAACCCCCCCAAAAAAAAAAAAATTCATTGATTTCAAAAATAAAATACAGTTTTTGTTAAGTTTCTTCAGCAAGCACCGAACCGGGTTGCATGACGACGCCATCGTAGGTCTTGTCGTTGTCACTAGAGCGAGAGGGGAAGCAGCAGTCTAACGCGCTGCGGCAGAAAAAGTAGATGCCCGCGAAGATGCAACAACCGCAGAAGCACAGGCCCACTAGGATTCTGGAAGGAGGATCTCGCATGAATTGGAGCGCAAGAACAAGCACGCAGTAGTGGGGCGTCATCTAGTCGCTCCCGTGGCTGACATACCTAATGCCAAAGACGAAGGCGAAGAAGCCGCCGTCACCACTGGAGTCGCAGCACTCGTATCCGCAGCAGTACTGGTAGCTTCTGCAGCGGTAGTAGAGACGCTGCACCCTGGTGTTGTTGAAGAAGAACCGCGACTGCGCGTCGCTGGCGTCCAGCGGCCGCTCGCAGAAGCGCTCGCCGCTCCGCTGCAAGCAACGACGCCACGCATTTTGGAATCTTGTGCGCATAGGATGTCGTTAAAATTTCATACTGCAACTGGGGCAGGCCAATTATGGGGCTCTCCCAAAGACAAAAGTGGGGCTACACTCCCAGAATGAAATTTCAGGTACTGATTCGTGTTATTTTTGTGTGTTATGCGCAAAAACAAAGAAAGCTTTAACTGGGCGACCCCCCCCCCCCCCAAGTTATACGTTGCAGGCCAGGGAGGGGCGGCAGTACTCTATGTACATGCAAAGGTTGTTCACTGATGAGTTACAAAACGAGTTCTGATGAACACCGATAAGTTCAATCACCGATCAACACATACAAATGGCGTCACACCGACCAGGTGTCGAGTGTCCCTGTGAAAGTAGTAGTGGTGTCCTCCGTACGCCATGCCCGATCTCCAGGCCAACGCGGTGACGACCTTTTTGCCAGCCTTATAGGCCAAATAGGTCCCGCCCACGGCCGCCGCGCCCGCGATGCCAGCCTTGATCTTGTTGCTGCTCAGGAGGCTGCCTTTGCCCTTTCTGAACGGCCCTGATGTGGTTCATTTTTGATCCGATAGCGTTAGGACCTTACGACCACGTTCAAACCCGACAATACGAGCACGACAATAGTAGTCGTGGTGAGCCTCCCCACCCCAACAGCGGTATTTTAAGAGCGGGCGTCCGCCCACCGGTCGCCGACCGGTCGTCCGCGACCGGGCGGGCGGGCGAGTGCGGAAGCGTATTTCAGAACACCCGCCCGACCGGTCGCTATGCGCAGGAGGAGTGCTCAAAATAGACCACGTTAAATTCCTACCTTCGCAAAGTTCCAGATTGAACAGATGAGGAAGATGTCGTTGTCAACACATTTTTCGCACTACGTGAAGGTCTCGTTGGTGGCGCTGGTGCTCGCGGAGACGAACTGGGTCTTCATCCGCTAAAATTCCGCAACTACGTTGGCAAATCGATGGCAAAAAACGTGAGAGACGATCGACGCCAAGTTCTCGCCCGAATTCTTGGTGGATGGTCCTTGTCAGCAGTTCCGAACGAGGCGAACGCTCGACAAGCCATGAAGAACACGTGGCGGCGCGGGACAACACACAGCGACGAAATCGGAGGAATAAAATGGAGAGTGAAATTGAAATAAATGGAGAGTTGATCAATTCGATTTGGTTTGTTTTTGCGATGCGTGCTGTGACTGAATATGTGAACAATTTTATGGACGATGTCGTTGTTCTTGAAAATCACACGGTTCAATCAACGTGATCACACAATTGCATCAGTGGCATAGCCAGGACTTGATCTCGGGGGGGGGGGGGGAGTCCAATTTTGGCCAAATTCTCAATTTTGCAACAGGGGGGACCCTGTCGAATTTTTTGGACATTGTGCCATTTCGGCTGGGGAAGCTTTAGACACTCTCTCATCCAATCTGTTTACACGCTTTGCGCTCGTTTGTCTGACTACATTCACACCAAAACGTTAGCAATGTTGTCAAAACGGTCGATTTCCGTGCTAAAAATAGCGCCGCAGGCAAATTTTTTAGAGTAGGGTAACGAACTTTCACGGTTTTTAATGCAAAACAATGCGCCGCAGGCGAAAATTTGGCTCTTTAGTGTTTTATCATTATTTGCATTGAAATTGAGAAAAATGCCCAGATTGGCACTTTTGCAACAGAGGGTACCAAGTTAAAAAATTTTAGCTTCGGAGAATTTCGGGGGGGGGGAAGCTTCCCCCCCCTCCCCCCCCCTTGGCTACGCCACTGAATTGCATCACTCACAGTGCGCCATCGCATCACAATCACAAACAGTGCCCACCATTCCACTCATACGGATCGCGGACAACGTGTCGTCATGCCATTGTTCAACCAGTGAGTGAAGCAGGTAGCAGCAACAGATGCGCAAGTGCAGCAGCCGTCGATCGCACTTTTCCTTAAAATGTTTGAGCGAATGGGCAAGGAAGGGGCGCACGAGTAGTTGTTTCACCATGGGCACTGTCTCCAGTCGTTGAACGCAGCGTCCGATTCAGTCCAAAAAAATCTGCCACAACAGCTGCTGACAGGGTTGCACAATAAAAAAGTTTCAAAAAAAAAAATTTTAATTTAAAAAAATGAAATTTTTATGCAACCCTGGCTGCTGTCCACCGAGGAGGAAGGACTGTAGCGCTCTCGCGGACGTCGCTACTGTCATGTCCTGCGCCGGTGAAGCCGCTACACATTATGTACTGGCCGTTCGCATTCGTTTTTGCACTGGTGGTCGAGCAAAGAGCACGACCGTTTTGTGATCGGTCGGCGACCGCCGCCCGACCACTCGACCGGTCTTAAAATACGATTTTTTTCCAAACGGTCGAGGACTAGACGCCCGCCCGATATTTTCTGGTCGAGTGGGCGGACGCCCGCTCTTAAAATACCGCTGCAAACTACCATTTAATTTCGAAACTCCGTAGCACGTCGCAGACCTACAAATAAAGGCATAAACCCCTCACTTGGCGAAGAACCCGCCGCCTGATGTTCATTGATTGCTTACGAACCTTGCGGCGCTAGTCCAGTTTAGGCGTTCTAAAAATAATTTGGCGTTCTAAAAAAAATAGGCGTTCATCAAAACTTTAGGCGTTCTATAAAAAAAACGCTTATTCTGGAACTGGCAGAATGTCCTTGTTATAATGTAGGCCTTGCTTAGGCGGCATTGCTTAGGCTTAGGTTTTTGAGTACGTTTATCCTTAGGCAATGCCTAGGCTTAAGGGTTGCTTATGCTTAGGCTTTGCTTAGGCTTAGGCTTAAGCATTGCTTAGGCTTAGGCTTAAGCATTGCTTAGGCTTAGGCTTAAGCATTGCTTAGGCTTAGGCTTAAGCATTGCTTAGGCTTAGGCTTAAGCATTGCTTAGTTAGGCTTAGGCTTACGCATATGCATTGCTTAGGCTTTAGGGTGTGGGCGTGGCTAGCCTAGCAGCTTAGGCGAGGTTGAGCAGAGCCTAAGCCTAGGCAATGTCTAAGTCTAAGCCTAAGCAATGCCTAAGCCTAAGCCTAACCATGGCCTAAATTAGATAGAAACTGCCCGTTCCAGAATAAGCGTTTTTTTTTGTAGAACGCCTAAAGTTTCGTAGAACGCTTAATTTTTTTTTGAACGCCTATTTTTTTTTAGAACGCCTAAACTGGACTAGCGCCAACCTTGCCTTGTGCTGCGTGCCGTAGCAAAAAAAAAATATGGGCGCAACTATGGGCGCAACCGCAACTGGTCCCCTACTGGTCCCTTGACCCCACGAGGATACTGTCACCTCAGGTGGGTCCGATGGTTTTTTAGCTTCAATCGAGTTTCTGTGTATAGTATACCCGTGGAGAAAATACTGATCAAATATAGGCGTTTACAAATGCAAAAGCAAGAAAAAATAGCTGCTCACGATCTAAATCCTCCCACTGCTGAGCCGGCACGAGACGTCCGGCCACCGCCCCATGAGCTGCCGCCTCTGCCTCTGGAGGAACTGCCTCTGCCTTAAAATCATAGTTTAAATTTTGAATTCCTTTAATTAAACGAATCAAGTTAAAGCCTAAACTCACCACGACTGCTGCCGCCCCTGCTGCCTCCGCCCCTTCCGCCGCCGCCACCCCTGCCTCCGCGCGTCGCCGTTAGGAGAAGTTCGCCCAAAATAAGCAGTAAAACCAAGTAAAACTTCCAGTGGTTCATTCTTTTTTTTTCGTGGCACTGACGCGGGCCGCGTCGCTCCCTCTGACGCACACACGAACTACGCACGCACACACTCATCCAATGTTGGGTGTGTGCGTGCGCTGCGCTGTGCTGTGCGACAAAGCGCAGAGCGGAAATGTGGGCGCGCACACCCTAGTAGGTACGACCACCGCAACTCACACTGCGTGTCTGTTCCTAAGCAACGTTGCGTTGAAAGGAATCACAATCTGGTGGGTCAAAACTGCTGGGTTCACCCACAAAACACAATCACGGCAACAGATGATGTAGAAATGTGTCATACGTGACGTATAAGTTGCCGCAAGCCCTATAATTAGCCATCATAGCGGACGGATGGGTTGTTGTTGTTGTTGTTGTTGTTGTTGTTGGATAAAGGGCAATGCTAGGAGGCCGCCAATGGCCCATATACAATAGCATACTCATCTCCCATGACACCTTTCTGTCCAGAGGCATATGTCTAGAGACAAACACATTTGGAAGAACGCCATGCGAAATCTAGGGCAGCGACAGCACGAGAAAATGTAGGTACTCGGTGTAGTGGATCTATCAAGAATCGAACCCAGAACCGTTTTGGGCAGTACCGTTTTGGCATAACCGTTTTGGTGTAGATACAGTACAGGGTTTAAAAGTTTGACATGGAGGTTGCACACATGTACAATGTACATTGTGTTTCAACTAGTTTCGACCATTCGACTATTTATGCCTGAATGTTGCGTTTGCTGATGTACATGTAATGTGTGAATATGTACATATGTGTGTATTGAAGAGTTGTGGAAAAAAGGCGATTGCAGTGCTGGGATTCGAACCCAGGTCTCAGGGATATGTCGTAGTACCTGTGTGGTGTGCTCCACGTGCTTTCATATATGTAAAGTTGTACCCTGTCACACTTGATCCCAAAGATCCGTTTAAAACACCATCCACACTCCACCAGATCCGATCCAGACAACATGCCTGTCAGTGTCAACAACCACAAACCGTAGCTGACACTTGACACCCGCAGACAACTAACAACAGTCAAGCACAGCACAGTAGGTGCTGATTACTACGAGCGCGTATGCAAATACTACAGACTCGTCAGCGTCGTACGGTATGGAATCATAGCAGTAGCACTCGCTACGAATTGGCAGCAATGCACAGTAGTGGCTGGCAAATTGTGTGGTCCTTCCAAAGTTACCGATTTGAACTATTTCTGGGCGCAGTTTTTTTTTCCTAAAATCGCTTCTTCATTTCGTCTAAGCCGTATTGAAAAGGGATTGAAAGCAGTACTGAATGCCGCAGCAGCAGTAGCAAGCCAGGCCCAATAAGACACTAAAATGCCGAGCTTAAGGGTTACACGGCCACTACGACCGGCAAACACGCACGCACGCACGCACGCACGTACGCACGCACTCAAAGCTTGGTGGGAGGGGGAGGAGGCTACCCAAG
>JASAMY010002780.1:0-19330 GCA_030248085.1 Paralinhomoeus sp. GSCO2_6 | reverse complement strand
GCATTTGTTTGAAAAGGTCTATTTTGCCTTAGTTAAGTGCTAAATCATGCGCCGCCGGCACAAATTTGGCTCATTAGCGTTGGTTTCATCATTTTTAGGTAGAGGAGCTGAGAAAAAACGCACAAATTGCCACATTGCAACAGGGGTACCAAGCTAAGCGATTTGAGCTTCCGACAATTTCGGAGGAAGTTTCCCCCTTCCCCCCTTGGCTACGCCACTGTCATTGCTTCACAGTAATCAGGATAGAACGAGCATTCAAAATGTGAGTAACTCCACATTTCCGCAGGGTTGGGGTCGTTTCAAGAAGAAAAAATCGTTTTGGGTCGGTTTCCGTTATCCTCATGCACTGCAAATACCGCACTTTTTTACTTTTGCAGGTAGGATGGGGGGGGGGGTGGTAACCCCGGCCGCTCAATTTCCCAGCTATGTGGCACAGACACAGAAAAGTCAGCAACCTAGTAAACGGGGATACATAAATTAGGAAGGTGCGCGCAAGTGTCATTCAATGAACCGTGCCCAAACAAACCTGGGTGTATTCATGCTTTTGTGGAGCGCGGAAGCGTGTTTGCACAACGCGCACGCACTGGCACGCACGCACGCACGCACCATCTGCATGGCGATCTCTCCCTGCGGAGGATGCTGCAAGATTAGCTCGAGCTCCGGCGCTCTTCACTGCTTGTCCCTCAGCTTGCACCATTACGCTGCGCGTATTTGGTCACGCCACTGCTGCACAGAGCCATCAGCAAACCGGTTTCGGTCACAGAGTGAGTCAGGTGGCCACGATCACCCGACTGGGGAACCGGTTTCTGCGGGAGTCTGAAAAAAGGCAAGGCTAGAAAATTGAAAAATTCAACAGTGAAGATGGACGTGACACAGGGGTACATGCATACCTACCTGTGACTTGGTGGAGGGGGGGGGACAGCTTATCGCAACGTCCCCCTAACGCAAATCACCCCCCCCCCCCGCCTCCACCAGAGGGGTCAGTAATTGGGCCACCCCATGTTGAGAAAATTCACTCAACGCATCATTTCACGGCTTTTGCTGCGAAATTGTTTTAGTTGAATAAGTTAGACAAACAAAAGAAAAAAAAATAACTTTGACCTCAAACTTGTCGATCTTCTCCCACTGTCCAGCGCCTGTATTCCAAGTGAACAGTTCGCGGCACTTCAACCCCTCGTACATCTGGTATATCAACAGCATCAGATGTTCGTTGACTAAAATTTAATTTAAAAAATACGAGAATTTTTTTAAATAATATTCGCGATGAGTATACTGTACTGGTTTGTGCGTACGTGCATTATGTACGCATAGAATTGAATCAATGGGCATTTCATTCGTTCATGTTTTGCAGATTTTTCGCAAGCGTGTCGCAGTCATTTCGTCAGTGAATCTCAATGCATGGATATGCTAATTGCGACATTTTAATTAAGAAAATGTTCTGCAGAGCGAGATATTCTCCATAGAATGGATACTGTAATTAGTAGAAACGTCCCAACGTGGCAACATGGACGAGCAGTCTAAGGCCTTGGTTCAGGTTCAGGTTCAGGTGGCTGCGTTCGAATCCCAGTCTTGCCAAAATACTTTTCTCTATTTTTATTTCATTTTTCTTTTGTAGTTTAGCCATACTGTATCATAACGAGTGCTGTGAAAACTACGATACTCACAGCCAAACAAAATTTCTTCTCTATTTTCATTTTCATCAATTGCTGGAAATTCCTGTCTCGAAATCCACTGCTTCTGTTCAATGTCGAAGCACAGCAGCGCGCCGCCGGCCAACAGGGTACGGTGGTAAAAGGAGTAGGTCGGCTGGTTGATACCGAAAATTTAAATATTATGAGTGCTTAGCAAGCGGTAAACAATTCATACTGTATGCAAATAAGTGGCGGACTAAATTAGCGAATACATAACAATCGTATTGAAAGGAGTGACACATCAAATAGCGTAAAATTATTACAGGTTTCTAACACAAACAAAAAATGCTACTAAAAGTTATCCCCTGACATAAAAATTGGCAAAACTCTGCGCATTTGATACTTTTTTACAACTGTTACCTTTTAGCGTGGCCACCCAAAGTTTTCCATCTGTGTAGGCAGCAGCGATATCTTGCTCTGCTACGTACGTGGGATGACCTCCGCCCAAATGACACATATCCGTCATTTTTCTGTTCTCGTAAATAGGTGCCGCTTGTATGCTATTTGTATCGCTTGTGAATTCACCCGGATTTACCACCGAACACAAATTAAATCGCTGTATTGAAAGCAACGCGCAAAGCGTGCACGGCAACAACAACCAGTGAGTATGCGTGTTGAAATGGGCAATTGAGTTGGGCGCGCAAGGCGAGGCGAGGCAAATATACGTCTGTGCGTCCGTTCGCGTTCGTGTGTGCGTCTGCGCGCAGCTCGCAGAAATTTCTCGGTTTGAAAACTGCAACTACAGTAATACAACAAGGGTTGCGCACGAAATAGCAAAAGGACAGCGCCTACAAATATAAAGGTGTACACAGAGTATTTTCAGCATGACAGACGAGTGGCGCGTCATATGCTGTTCGTTGTATACAGTATATTGCCTTCTACCGTGCAAGGTGTACGTTCTGTATCAACACATCTACTTCGTTAGCCAACGATCCGACCATCTACCTACCACCTACACTTCTTGGCTAGCGACTTCTGACCACACACATCCCAAAGCTCACGCACACACGACTACAATGTTTGTGCCTTTAGGCCAGGGCAGCGGATGGTGTAGTATTAGAGAATTGGCCTCTTACGCGCACGCTTCTGGGTTCGATTCTTGCTGGATCCACTAAAACGAGTATTTCGGCGTCAGTGGATTTTTCTCGTGCTGTCGCTGCCCTAGATTACAGATGGCGTTCTTACGAATGTCTTTGGCTCATTATGCAGCTCTAGACGGGAAGGCGTCATGAAGGTGGGCATGCTATTGCTATATGGGCCATTGACGGCCTCCTAGCATTGCCGCTAATCCAACAACAATTCTTCATGTCATCACCTTGTGCACAAAAAAGACGCCCGCGTCTCCGTCGCAGTGCTCCTCTACCCTCACTCGATCCAGTCTTCTCAGCGCTCCCTCGTGTTCCAGTGTCTGCATTCTCCTTTCAAGGTAGTAATCGTACTGGGCCTTTGGGTACAGCTCCTTAGGGGGAGGTGTCAGAAAGGCTTCTCGTAGGCCGATCAGCAGCTTGCCGCCTTTCTTTACGGGCTCGATCAACGCCTGCAGGTGGCGCTCGTCCAGACAACCCGGCGAGAAGCAGCCTACGAGGAGAGTCGCACCGAAATTATAACAAAAAACCTACCATGTGGTAACTACGTAGGCGTACTTATTTAGGCGCCGATGATTATGACAATATCCTGGGGTTTTTCACTGCTCGACTTTAGTTCAGCGCACAACTCGCTGTACATAGGTTGGTAAGCAGGGTTGCATTAAAAAATAATTCTAGTATTTTTTTAATCAAAAAATCTATATTTTGCATTTTTGTTAAAAAAATTAAATTCAAATTAAAATAATGAATAGCAAAAGTTGAATATCTGTAAATCATTCAATAGTGCCGCGAAAACTACCTCAACCAATCCGGGACACTAGTGGTACTTACCGGTAGGGGCACTATTACAGGATTTACGTTATTCCGTTTTTACGATATGCCCCGATTCAATTTTTTAATTTTTTTTTTAAATTCCACACCGACACAGACGACCGCGTCGTAGCTCTTTGGCTTGGCGTGCTTGGAAGACCGATTTGGCTCTAGCATCTCGTGCCACAACCGCTTGAAGATGTGCTTCCTAAGGTTCTATGCACTTTGAGCAAAAAAAAAGATATACAGGCAAGAAAAAAAAATTACTTTCCCGCAATCTCGAGCATCTTTTCGCTGCCGTCCAACCCGTCCATGCTTTGGAAGCCAGCGGCGTGTAGTTCCAGCGCGTCCAAACCTAAAAGCGTTCCTACGCACTGATTAGAGGAACCATTTTTTTGAACTGCGCCAATTTATCGCAAAAAAGCTGCAAAAAATGCAACTGCATTATCGAGGGCCCTATGGATTAGATGCAAGGAGCAGGGGGTCATTTTTGTAGAGGGTTATTGGGGCGGACGCTAGTGCGAGGCGTACCATTGGAGGTATGGGAATTGGCAGATCTCCAGCAATAATCTCACCGGTTCCAGTTCCGACAATGAGAATCTGGTCCTCGTTCTTCAGATGCTGTTTGCAGAGCTCAGTTAGGCGCTTCGGACCCGTGTACTGAATGTTTGGCAATCTTTAAAAACCTCAACAAAACTTTTAAGCAGTTTTATTCGAGAGTGCTCCATGTGCTACCGACTTTTCAGCAGTCTTGGGTTGTTGCTGGATTATGGGGAGCATTACGAAGCCATATACCTAGCAATGGCCCATAAAATAGCATACCCATATATCTCCATGGCGCCTTCCCGTCTAGAGCCGCACATGTTCTTAGCCAAAGACATTCAGAAGAATGCCATCTGTAGTCTAGAGCAGCGACAGCACGAGAAAATCTATTGAGAGAGAAGTCCTCGATCTAGTGGCTCAATCAAGAATCGAACCCAGAACCACGCGCGCAAGAGGCCGATTCTCTACCACTGTTTTACCAAAACCTTTTCCGCAATTGAATCGTCTTATTTACCTATGTATTCGTATTTACGCTAAAAGTTTCACTGAAACTCCCAGAAATTCCCATACGCCGTGTTGGTTGACCGTGTCGTCCTCGTAGGTGTTCGCCCAGCGGTCGTAGAAAGTCTGCACCTCCTTGGGTGTCACCGCTTCGTACGATTCTTGGGGCGACGACATGTTTTGTCTAGCGAGCGTGCAGCGTGTAGCGCAGTGCAAGTTAGCGCGCGTTACAAACGACTCAAAGAGTGAGTATCACACAGAAAAGTCCAGATGCTTATCGCCCAGCCAACCAACGGGCCAGCGACGCATTATTTCAGCGCGCAAAGCGGAAGATTGTATCGCTAGAAGGAAATATGAGACGTCGTGCATATGTGTAACCAGTTTTGGCCAAGTGGTGGGCATGGGTTGGGGTAGATTGCAGAATGAAACATACCGTAAATCCTCGAATAGTGCCCCTGGGGCACTGTTATTTCAACCTCACCTTATCCGGGGGGGGGGGGGTGGGGGGGGGCGGTATTGGAGGGGAGTCTCATTGGTCGATTGTTCAGGCTGGAGGCGCCTGCCTGCCGACCTGGCGAGCCCTGATTGGCTGTGGGGGAAACTTGAGGGGGCGTGGCCTCTTTCGCCATTGACCAATGGCCACGCCCTCCACTCCACAGTTGACCAATAAGGGGGTCCTGTCCTGGTAGTAATTGGGCGTGGCCCTGTGGGGTGGAGACCAGCAGTCCTCACTGCTCGATTGTACTGTAGGTGTGGTACATGTATCCCACCCTGGTGAACGCCCATCGCGATTAACAGAGCAGCAGTGAATTGGGGGCTGGGGAGTGATGCCGATTGGGAGAGGTAGCCCCCCCCCCCTCCAGGTACACGCATGTGACCGTCCGTGATGTAAGGTTACACAAGAATGCGAATAGAACGCAGAACGCCAGAGAGTGATGGTTCAGACAGAGTACAAAGTAAACGGAAGAACTCTAATAAAGCTTGACAACTTCCAAAGAAGAGGGCGGCCGAGCATCGTACACGATTCTTGCCGGTAGCGGTAGCGAATTCACTGCTGCCAGGGCGGCCGAGGCTGCGTCTCGAGTTGGTGCAGCTCGTCGAGGAGGTGCGCGGCGTTGGCGAGGACGACGCGCTTCGCCTCGGCCGGCTCGGCCGCGCCGGAGACGACGACGTCCGACAGCATCAGCATGGGCATGCGGGGCGCGACGAGCAGCACGCTGCTGGGGAACAGACGTCTGAACGAGACGACTGGTGGCGACCGAAGCTAGTCGGGGATAGAGTGTGGCTGGCTCGCAGGAGCGCACCGATACTGCTCTTTGACTTGCTCGAGCGTCACGGGAGCGGAGACGCCCACCCGGCTGGTGGCCTCGATGAGACGCTCGTGGTACGTCTCCAGCAGTGCGGTTGTCTGCTCGAGACGCGTACGCGCGGAGGTCGACAGACACATGAAGCGCGACAGGTCTTCCACCACCGTGCCAGCGTGCGTCAGCTGCAAGTATATAGTCACCCCCATACCTGTAACTGGTGGTGGGTACCATACATGTAACTGGGGGGGGGGGGGGGTTTGCCCACCCCCAGGTCAAAAGTTACCCCTCCAACCCTCGCCCCTCCAGAAGTTTTCGAAAGTTTTTCAACTTGTCTACAACTGTAAAAAGTAGTGTATTTTTCGACTTTTTCAGTGTTTTTTGACCCACCAAACAGCTAAATAACGCTATTTATAGCCTATTTTAACCTATTTTTGACCAAAATGTTCCAAAATGTGCATATTTCGACACTATTTAGGTACACTTTTTTACACTCTGACAGACCCCTCCCTCTTCAAATCTGCTTACCCCCCCCCCCCCCCCCCAGAATGGTCTCCGACCCTCCCCCCCCCCCCACTTAGAAAACCCGGTTACCTACATGTGTGGTGGGTACTGTACCACCACCGCTATTTTTCCAGCACCCACCCAGACTCCCCCCACTCAGAATTTACCCAAAGGATTTCGACTATGCCAAAAAAAACGATGCAAGTGAGTAAATGCTCGTGTTTTTCAGTGCTTTTGAGTGTTATATGACCCAGCTAAATGACACTATCTAGCGCCAATTTTGACCTATTTTGACCAAAAAGTGCCAGTATAAGTCAAAAAACGTCGGGTGCCCTCCCCCAAATGGGCAGCGTATGGCCTAGTGTTAGAGAATCGGCCTCTTGCGCGCACAGTTCCGGGTTCGATTCTTGATGGAGCCACCCACTAGATCGAGGACTTCCCTTTCGATGGATTTTCTCGTGCCGTCGCTGCCCTAGATTACAGATGGCGTTCTTCCGAATGCCTTAGGCTAAATATGCGGTTCTAGACTAGGGAAGGCGTCATGGAGATGGGTGTATGCTATATGGGCCATTGACGGCCTCCTAGCGTTGCCCCAAATCCAACAACAACTCCTCCCACCAAATAACCCCCCCCCCCCCCCACTCGCTCTGACCCGGTTAAGGCCAAAACACACGCCACCCTCCCAGACCGTCCCGTCCCGTGCCGTCCCGTCCCATCAAATGCACGGTATCGATTTTCTGCCGGCCAAATTCAAGCCAGCTGTATTTGGCCGGCAGAAAATCCATACCGTGCATTTGATAGGCGCGTCCGCTGGACGGGACGGAACGGTCCGGGACGGTGGCGTGTGTTTTGGCCTTTACAGGCACGTCCCCCGCCCAAAATCCGAACCTGCCAGTCGATGATGGCGACGAGTCGTTCGTCTCCGTTGTCGTCCCGTTGCTGTGGCGAAAGTCGCCATGTGCCATCACCGCTGCCACACCCGACTCCTCTAGCAGCTGTACGGATTCTCATTCAGTTGTGGTTTAAGAGGCGTTCCACAGAATTTCCAGGTATCCAATGCCCGCAAAAAAAATAGATTTTGCTAAAATCGATTTTAGGGGGTCCAGATGAATATCCCATTGGTGGTGGGAACACTCATTTCGACTATCGACCCCCACCTCCTTCGCAGGGGTCTCCTAAGTGAGACGACTGAAATGCCAAAAATTGACCAAAAAATGGGACTTGGTTGTTTTGGGCCATCTCTCTCAAGGGTGGTGTGCCTAAGGGCGTGGCTGGTAGGTGGTACCGCTAAGTTAACAACTCTTCTAGCACACCCCAAGTTGGCACCTCTCTGCATCCTTCCTAGCTTATGTTGCGATGCTCCAAAAATGGGTGCGCTAATTTTGCAAAAATGGCCATAAGTGCTGTGCCACCAAATATTTTTTGCCCAAAATTTACCTCCAGTGGGGGGACCCTTGGGGCACTCTACTCTCAAATTTATAGAGTCCAAAGCCCTGGCGTTCGTTAGTTACAAGCCGAAACCTTCCAAATTCTGCAGCGTCAGGTGTAGCAGTGGAGAAGAGGGACCGAAATACAGTATTCTACCGAACGAGGGCATTCATAGTGTCACACGCGCATGTGGAAAAAACTGTATAACCTGTGCATTTATTAACACACGTGACTATATTACGGTAGGCTCTACCAATCAAAAGTTGACGACTAATGCATTGAACGAAACAGTGTGGGACTGTAAAACTAAGAACGTTGTGTACCTTATCACATGCAGAAAATGTGATTATCAGTATGTAGGAGAAACGAAGCGATCCCTAGCCTGTAGATTTCGAAAACATAGACTGGCGATTCTCAAAGACACAAATTGTCAACAGCTCTACACACACTTCAGAACTGACGGACATACGGTGTCTGACATCAGCATAGAAATCCTGCAGAGCTTCAGAGACGGAGACGCGTATGCAGACAAGAGTAGGCTTGAGGCTGAGCATTTCTGGATTAAACAAATGAATAGTCTGTACCCCTGTGGTTTGAATACAAACTGTAAAGGCATTGGCAACGTACACGACGCGTTTGACATGCAAAACATTCCAAGTAATAAGAATCCGTACTTTAGCGCATTAAGAGTGACACGGGAACGCAAAATTAACTTTACCAAAAAACACAAAGATCGTAAGCATAAGCACAATCCAACGGATACGGAAATAGAAAACTACATAAGAGATTTTGAAAAAATCCACATCGGAGACCAAACACAAATGCTACAGAAAACCAGAAAGAAGTACATACAGTACCTGTATTTTCGGTGTATGGCTAAAGGCCTACAACAGCATACCTACGATAAAATACTAGCCTATCTGCAGAGTACCTCACGAAGACACAACGCTGATGAAACCCAGAAGCGACGGACAGTAAGGATTACAGTACTACATACGAATCAAGTAGTGTCACGAATTGGAATTGCCAAATTATTAAAGGCAACAAGGATCGGTAAACTCATCAGCAAAGCAATGGAAGCTGTTGACTGGACCGTTCAGGTGGTGTACAAGACAACGTCACCAGCATGGCTACAAGTATGCAACTACACCAAAATACTGCGACAGCTTACAGCTGCACAGCTTGGAGAACATCTTCTGAGCTTGGAACGCAGTAGATGTGACGAAATTTATAGAGACGGACAATTAGGACATGTGGTTACTGGTGACCTGAATATTGTAGAAAATACTGAACTTAGACAATTTATGAAGCTCGGTACAAAATACAAAACTAACATGACAACTGACAAAAATAAAATTGCTAGTTCGGTACTGACAGATCTGAATCGGTACCTCAGTAGCCTAAGAGCCAAAAATGTACTCACAGAAAGAGACTGCACCAAATTAGTCAGCAAATATCGAAAAATAATAGAAACTAGAATTGACCAAGAGATTTACAGTACTCCACAGAACCTAAGACTTTCAAATAAAGGGATACAGTACCTGGAAACGTTTCAAAAACGGTACATAATTACAGTTACCGACAAAGTGCCAGGCAACTACTCCATCCTATGCAAAAACTATTATTTGAAAAAGCTCTGTGATGAATGTGGCATATATATTGAGAACGACAGAATTACTATACATGGAAATGCAGTCTTCACACCCACAAATGTCACGGTGGATCAAATACTGGAAAAACACAAACGTCTCATGAGCACATACGGTGTAAAACCTGAAAATAGAAACGTTCTGCCTATACTTTTTGCCAACCCGAAATTACACAAAAGACCACCAGCATTCAGAGCTATCGTGGCAGCCAGACAATCCAGTTTAAAACCACTTGAGAAACTGTGCAAACACTACCTAAGTCACTACACTTTGCACTTTAAGCGGTACTGTGCGATGATAGCCAACAGAAATGGACAAACTCGTTACGTCTCAGTAAAAAGCTCATTTGAGGTTGTTGAGCAGCTGCGCACAATGACCAACGTGAAGCGTATATACAGCGGTGATTTTTCAGCATTGTACCCCTCACTGAAACACGACACAATTATGAGTGGCATTAATGGTATAATTGACCTATGCCACAAAAATGCCAAAAGCGACTACCTGTACAGAAAGGGCGAACAAATACAATATGCTAGACAAAGTGCCGGCGCAAATACCCTGCACAAAAACGAAATAAAACAGCTATGCAAGGAAATACTGCAAAATTCGTACATGGTATTTGCTAACACCAAGTTCAAAACAATAAAGGGATGCCCACAAGGTGGCGCTACCAGCTGTGACATGGCTGATCTCTGTTTGAGCTGGTTCGAATTTACATGGCTGAGTCGTTACAGACTACGTACAAACCAAGCGATCTTTCGGTATGTGGATGACCTGCTAGTTATAAACATTGAAGACTTTCAGACGTTAGCTAAAGATATCTATCCTAATGAACTACAATTAAACGACACAACAGTTTCAAACCAGCTGACACATTACCTTGATGTCACGGTGCACCTAGCTAACTGCAGTCTAAGTACTACAGTATACAATAAAACTGATGATTACACCTTCAACATCACTCGATTTTTCAAAAGCTCGAGCAATGTACCTATGAACATGCCATATGGCGTACTTAAAGGTCAAATTATACGCATAATTAGGCTGACTAGAGACGAATCAGACTTTATTAGAAGAATACAATGTATCATCAATGAGTACAAAAATAACGGTTTCGAAGAAAACAGAATTTTGAAAACCATTATGTCAGTACTACACAATTATGAATATAAAATTAAATGCATGATACCAAACTTCAAGAAGAAGCGCATGATTAATTGTATGTTGAACAACTAAGTTCATATGACGGTTAAATCGGCAAATACAGTACATACGATGCAAAGAACGCACAGAACTAATGCAAGTGCACGATTTAATAATTCGCGGTTTTAAATTCAACAATTCGCTACAAGTTTATAGAAATATTTATAGAATATCGCAAGCTACAGGAAATATTTCAAAAATTAAATTATGGCAGAGAATACGACTACTGACGCGGAATTTCAAGCGCGGTTTGTTGACAAGGTGGTTTCTTTTTCTCACTTTATGTGGTCTGAAGACCCATGATGAGTC
This sequence comes from Paralinhomoeus sp. GSCO2_6, assembly GCA_030248085.1. Taxonomy (NCBI): domain Eukaryota; kingdom Metazoa; phylum Nematoda; class Chromadorea; order Monhysterida; family Linhomoeidae; genus Paralinhomoeus; species Paralinhomoeus sp. GSCO2_6. The sequence goes on along the minus strand of JASAMY010002780.1, from coordinate 8,303 downwards.
TACGAAATAATTGCACGATATAAAGGGGACGCGTCGTTTCTGACGAGCCTCGCGCGTCTCTCGGGTGTCAAGCGGTGGAGGCGAAACACCCACATTTGCAGACAGTACCATACAAAAATAAAAATTTAATTTTTCTGTAAATAAATCTGTACATTTTCCTTGAATTTACAAAAATACATATAATTTCTATCAATCGATTCAATGCTCCAAAAATGGGTGCGCTAATTTTGCAAAAATGGCCATAAGTGCTGTGCCACCAAATATTTTTTGCCCAAAATTTACCACCAATGGGGGGGGGGACCCTTGGGGCACTCTACCCTCAAATTTATAGAGTCTAAAGCCCTGGCGTTCGATAGTTACAAGCCGAAACCTTCCAAATTCTCCAAAAATGGCTGTGCTATTTTTGCAAGAATAGCCATAACTGCTGTGCCACCAAATCAGGGTGTACGCGGCAGCGTACAACCCTAATATGTGAGCACTTCCTCAATGCGGTTTGTTGAATTTTCAGTCGCTTATAACTCTTGATTGCCTGAACGGATTGTGGCGAATGATAGCTCAAAAGAACCGCCTTCTAGACCGGAATCGAATGAGCCGTCCCGCGTTTTGGTACTCGAACGCGTTAAGACAAATTGTACAAAAATGTTCCAAAAAAGTGGTGTTTTTTTTTCATGTTCTGCACACACTTTTAGGGTCGCCGCTCTGGAACGCTACTGTTGATTGGGACGAAACTTGGCGTGAGCACGTAGTATATGATGGCAATTTTGTGCCCCAAGGTAAATTTATCTAGGTGCTTCGGATCTATAGTTATGGCCGATTTGGTCATTTTTCGAAACATAGTCGTTTTATTTTGGTCAAAACCCGACAAGAGTAAAAGTCGAAAAAAAGCCGAGTAAACCCCCAAATGTTTTTTGATTTTCGTGAACAGCTTTACAAAGAATGTCTGGGCGCTTGCATGATATTTGAAATTCTCACCACATAATGAGATATTGGCAACCAAAATTTCGGCAAATCCGACTAAAAAAAGTTTGTACCCTATAGGCGCTTCAACCGTTCGTGACACCGCTGTGCTGCAATGACAAAAGTTAATCGTCCAGACTTGGAATGGGTTACTTTCGACAAATGGGAGCGCTCCGATGCCCGTGTCTCTGTCAGCCCTCTTCGAAAGGCCATTTTTTAGGTGTTTTGTTCCAAAAGTTTGTTAGCTATAGACGCTTCAACCGTTCGTCGCAGAGCTGTGCTGTAATGATGAAAGTTACTCGTCTGGACCTGGAATAGGTCACTTTCGAGAATGGGAGCGCTCCGATTTCCATGTTTCGCAGCTCGACCCTCTTGGCGCACCCCCATTTTGGGCAAAATTTGGATCTATGATCGTGCATTATTTTTCATTTCCTGAACGAATTCTGGCGCGTGATAGCTCAAAAGAAGCGCATTCAAAGGGGGAATCGATTAAGTCATAACACGCTTCCATACGCTTGTGCATTACCGAGAAGTTTTTGGAGATGGCAGGACCCACTTTACATAACAAGCTTCTTGGTTCGTCGCCCACTCGCGCCTGCATCAATTGGACGGAAACCTCGCAGGCATCTATGCTCCACATCAAAAAATGAAATCGCCGGAGGGACTCTTGCTACATGCCAGCTATGGTTTACTGGGCACATTCTTCTTTTTACCATGTTCCCTAAATCAAGAGGTCGCTGGTTCGAATCCCAGTAACGCCTGCCTGTGCCTTTGCACGTGTCCCCTTGGGAAACCCCCCATCCGCGTTGCTTTACTGCAGTGTCTCCAGTCCATTCCACATTTTTTGTCTCTTTTCTAGGTTCTTTTACCAGAATTTTGGTAATTTTTGAGCTGGGAAAAATATTTATGGACGAATTCTCGCTACAGCCCCTGATACATGAAAATAGACACATCTGCACACCCGCACGCACGCACGCGCGCGCACGCACGCACGCACGCACGCACGCACGCACGCACGCACGCACGCACAATGTGTACAGTGGTACACGCTTTTCATAAGCTTTATGGTGCAACACTGAGCATGCGTCCGTTCTGGTCTGCTGCTGTGGATTTGTACCATGTGTGTGCGACGTGCGTGCGTGAGTTTTTGATTAATCTTTCTTTTACGAAAAAACACTGTATTAAGGAAAATTTTGCAGGTGGCTGCAAAAAAATGAGAATATGTGACGCTCCTTTAGGCCCAGTTTGAAAAAAACGCGGTATTAAAAGTAGCCACTTCATCAGATGATCAACTTCAGTTTGGACAAACCGTGTCCTCACAAACTCTTTCATCTCTCTGACGATGCGCATCATTCATTAGGCATCGTATGGATGGACAGGGCACACAGCCAAAGATTCTGCATAAATAATTTCGCTACCCTGCCCATCTTAAATTTTTAGTATGTGGCTTGCCTTTACAGTAAGTGATATGCACCATCAATTCACGATCTTGAGTACCAATACATTGTATACCCTACATTCAATCTTCGATTCTCGTTCATCTTTGTTCCGCTTCTGTTAGCCTGTGCCTATGGACGGACGGAACTGCCATCTGTAGACGTCCAGTCAAGGACAAGGCCCGCTCTCGTCTCTGAGTCCAAGGAATGGAAGGCCTCGGTCCTCATGCAGCCTGGACTGCCTTTCCAGTGATCCAAGCGAGCACAACAAACGCCGAATATGTGACGTGTTGCTGCGCTTGGTTCGATTATACACGGTTTGTCCAAACTGAAGTTGATCATCTGATGAAGTGGCTACTTTTAATACCGCGTTTTTTCAAACTGGGCCTAAAGGAGCATCACATATTCTCCTTTTTTTGCAGCCACCTGCAAAATTTTCCTTAATATTTTTTGCCCAACAATTACCTCCAGTGGGGGACCCTTGGGGTACTCTACCCTCAAATTTATAGAGTCTAAAGCCCTGGCGTTTGGTAGTTATAAGACAAATCCTTCAAATTTCGCGTTTTTTGGCGCGATTTTTTGCCCTTTTGCCATTGTCTTTCGCGCAATTTGGCCCTCCCCTTCATGATTTTTGTGTAACAGTAGCCCGCATACATGGCTGACAATGCGCCGAACTTGAGTTGCACAGCTCTCAAACGTCATGGGTGCAAATCTCACAAACGACCTTGTATGGGCGGTTTTGTGGTGTTGAGGATGCCCTGTGACCAACCTAATGCTATGAATGGTGTCACGGTACTAGTACATGATACACGATACAGAGCACACGATACAGTAGCAATGCACAGTTTGGCAGAAACCAGGCACTATCAAATCCAAACAGTCTAGAAGCTATAAACTACAGAATTACAAATGAGTGAAAAGTGGTCAGTATGTCCTCATTGAGCCTTTTCAAAATGGTCAGTTACAGAAATTCAACTCTAACTTTGGGTGGGAACCTGCAGAAGGTACGATTCTGACTCATCTAACCCATTAGACCTACTTTAGAACACCATCAAACGTTTACCAGCTAGGCCCACCACAAACCACCACACAGTGGAGTATGTCCTTTAAACGTAGAGCCAGCCAGTAGCCCTGCCACCTGCCAGGTTACTGTGTAGTCCAGCTTCTAGACTGTTTGAATTTGATAGTGCCTGGTTTCTGCCAAACTCTGCATTGCTACTGAAGTCCCGTGCGTGACACCATCCACACCACAACACTGCAAAACCGCCAACACAAGGTCGTTTGTGAGATTTGCACCCATGACGTTTGAGAGCTGTGCAACTCAAGTTCGGCGCATTGTCAGCCATGTATGCGAGCTACTGTTACACAACAAATCGTGAAGGGGAGGGCCAATTTGCACAAAAGACAATGGTGAAAGGGCAAAAAATCGCGAAATTTGAAGGTTTCGGCTTATACTATCGAACGCCATGGCTTTAGACTCTATAAATTTGAGGGTAGAGTGCCACAAGGGTCCTCCCATTGGTGGTAAATTTTGGGCAAAAAAAATGTGGTGGCACAGCACTTATAGCTATTTTCGCAAAATTAGTGCACCCATTTGTAGAGCATTTGAAAGGTTTCGGCTTATGACTAACGAACGCCAGAGCTTTAGACTCTATAAATTTGAGGGTAGAGTGCCCCAAGGGTCCCCCCCACTGGAGGTAATTTTTGGGAAAAAAATATTTGGTGGCACAGCAGTTATGGCTGTTCTTGCAAAAATAGCCCAGCCATTTTTGGAGCATTTGGAAGGTTTCGGCTTATAACTATCGAACGCCAGGGCTTTAGGCTCTATAAATTTGCGGTAGGCCCCCCCCATTGGTGGTAAATTTTGGGCAAAAAATTTTTGGTGGCACAGCACTTATGGCCATTTTTGCAAAATTAGCGCACCCATTTTTGGAGCATCGCAACATAAGCTAGGAAGGATGCAGAGAGGTGCCAACTTGGGGTGTGCTAGAAGAGTTGTTAACTTAGCGGTACCACCTACCAGCCACGCCCTTAGGCACACCACCCTTGAGAGAGATGGCCCAAAACAACCAAGTCCCATTTTTTGGTCAATTTTTGGCATTTCAGTCGCCTCACTTAGGAGACCCCTGCGAAGGGGGTGGGGGTCGATGATCGAAATGAGGGTTCCCACCACCAATGGGACATTCATCTGGACCCTCTAAAATCGATTTTAGCAAAATCTTTTTTTTTTGCCCGGCATTGGATACCTGGAAATTCTGTGGAACGCCTCTTAAACTGTATGTTATCGGAACAGTACATGTAACCGGGTCTTTGAAGCGGGGGGGGGGGGGGTCCAAGACATACCTGTTAATCGGGTTCAGAGCGGTGGGGGGGGGGTGTCTGGAGCAAAAAGTGGTGGGGTAGCTGGCCGTTTTTGACTTATACTGGTACCTTTTGGTTAAAATGGGTATAAATAGGGTCGAAACATTTATATTTTAGCTGCTTTATTGTTATCTCTAACACTGAAAAGCATCGAAATACACCAACATTTACTCTTGTATCGTATTAAACTGGGTAGAAAATCCCTCGGGAAAATTCTGGGGGATTGGAGGGGGGCCGGGGGTTGGAAAATTGTGAGAGGGGTATCGAGATTGGAGAGGGGAGGGGTCCCAGAAGGGAAAAAATGACTGAAATAGTGTCTAAATAGGCACTTTTTCGTCACAAACAGGGTTTGCGCAATTAAAAAAAGTTGGCAAAAAATTAAAAAAAAAGTTGGATTTGTGTAATCAATTCAAAAAATTTGAATTTTTAAATCTTTTAAATTAATAAAAATTCTTTATTTTTGGGTAAAATATAGCTTCTCAGTGGCAAAAAAGGTGTTTAAATGGTGTTTAGATGGTATAATTTCGTAAGTTATTCATCATAGACCTACTTATTTGCACCAAAACGAAGCTATTTTTCGCCGCGCGTCAGCATGGTGAGTTCATGTACTGACGATAAATTTCGTAATGGTCTGCCGTCCATCCGTTCGTCTGTCCGTCTATCCGTCTGTTACCGAATGGTTCTCCTTTATGGCTTGACGGATCGGGCCGAATTTTTTTTTAGCATTCTTAGGACCAATTTGGAGATAAAACTTTTTTAAATGTATTATAAAAAAAATAAATAAATCGAAAAACATTTAATATTTCGGGTCCTCGACCAAATTTCTGTATCCTCAAGCAAAATTTCTGGCAAAACACATGCGTAAGGATAGGGCCCAATCTGTGAGGAAATTTTCTGTGTCTGGGAGCAAAATTTCTGAGGTCAAATTTGGGCAAAACACATGGATAAGGATATGGCCCAATCTGGGAGGAAAAAGTTTCTGCTGCGTGTCGTGGAGCAAAATTTCTGGGTACTCGAGCAAAATTTCTGGAAAAACACATGCTTAAGGATAGGGCCCAATCTGGGAGGAAATTTTCTTTTTCTGGGACCAAAATGTCTGTGTCCTCGAGCAAAATTTCTGGGAAACCACATGCTTAAGGATAGGGCCCAATCTGGGAGGGAAATTTCTGTGTCTGGGAGCAAAATTGCTGGGTCAAATCTCGTTAAGGATAGGGCTAGAATGTGTCCCAATCTGGGACGAAATTTCTGGGTCCGGGTGCAAAAATTGTTGGGTCAATTTTAAAAGTTTCCGCCGCGTTATTTTCCTAGGCTAGTGCTATGCTACTGCGTTTGCCAGTACGAGCGTCCGTCCAGCCACCCAGCCACCCACTCCCTTCCGCTACTACGCTACATAGAGCCAGGGTGCCATAAGGCAGTGTTGGCGCCTTTGGCCCCGTATTAGGGCGTGGAGGGGGCAGTGTGGAGGCCTTTAGGACGCATCAGTGCATTCCTATGCACCTACGCACGGACGTGGGCGTCCTCCCTCTTGCAATGCAGACTTTTGGACTTTCTGAAAAAAAAGCAGGGTGGTGTAGCATTTTGCAATGCAACAACAGGGCATTTTGCATTGGAACAAAGGAGACAATAACGGGGCGTCGTATCAGTAAAGCTTGTGTGGCGATTTCACCTGCTAAAGAATTTCAGGAAGTGTACACCGATCCGATCTGTGCCGAAGAACAGAAATTTCGAATGAAAGGCAACAAATTCAAATGAAGTGCTTTTTGAAACGAGCTTGTTAGGGTTCCCAACATAGTGCTATACCGTACACGACCATTTAGAGCCAGCGGCTTTGTCACCATTTGACTAAAACGATGCCAAATACGCTTTCTAAAGGCTTTACATGTATGGTGGGAACGGCAAGCCCTACCCGTTTGCGGGAAGGCCAGCGACTTCTGTGACTCTTCAAGCGACATGCTTTCCACCTTCTCGATCATCCGCTCGGTAAAGTGCTCTGGGAAACGAGCTAGACTCCGAATCGTCGCCTCCTTCATCCTTTTCAACGCATTTGGAGTCGACTCGGTGCTGAAGTTGAAAGGACATCTTTCATCGGTAATTCATATGCCGCAAACCCTATAATTAGCACCCCACTATAATTACGCCCCCTCCGTAAAGGGACCATCGTCTGAAAGGCAACATTTTCTAAGTCTGGGTGTATGTATGGTCGAGTATGTGTATGTATGTTCATGTAGGTATGTGCATGTGACACTGTGTGAGAGTGTGTCAGATTATACCAATGTATGTGTGCAGCGTCTGCTTTCCCTCAAAAATCGCCTCCACGCGCCCTTTCGCCCACAAAGCTTCCCACACATCGACACTTCCAGTTTATGAGCCCCCCCCCCCTAATAATTATACACCCTCTCCTAAGAGCTCGAACGAAACAGGGGGACCCGGGGCTAATTAAAGGCATTACGGTATTTCTGCGCCGACCCAAAGAAGTCGGCAACCGTTGAGTGCGTGTCGAGCCAGCGCCTGTCGGCCAGCGTCAAGGCGTCCAGCGCTGCGAGCGCGGAAGCAAGTTAAACCGATTCAACAAAGCAAAAACAAAATGCGTAGCCAGGCGTTATTACATACGCGTCACCAGAACTGACGTCATGCAGAAGTGGCAGCTCAACAAAGTCCCACAGACTCTTCACATATCCTCTGTCGGAGAAGTCTTCAATCACCAACAGTCCTGAGCTTTTAGGTTCTTGAAACGACACCTCCTCGATATGGTACGCTTTTGGGCATTTCAGCTCCGTCTCTTGTCCAGCAGCAAAACGATAAAAGGAGCATTCGGTGTTGTGGGCCTAAAATAATACCGGTACTTCCTTCAGTATTTAGGAAGTAGAGATTTGTCTTTGTGAAAAATAAACAACTTTCAAATTTCTTTACTCAAAAACTTGTAAACAAAAACTAGTAAAAACCAGCTCTAATAGAAGAAGCGCATTTTATTTATAAAAAGAAGGCCCCATTTCATACGAAGAAAAATATAAGAAACACAGCAGTCCCAGCCAAATTCACCTTGCAGAGTTGCTGTTTCATCAAGTCAGACTGTTTCCACATCCACCATCTCCTAAATTCCACCGCACAGGATCAACAACCACAAAAAAATGCAAGCAGAAAACTCACTTTTTAGATCTTCCCTTCCTTCTCGGAATTTGTTCAAAGTTCTTCATGGACGGAACTTTCAAAACGACGCTCGATGGTAGACTTTTGTCAGATTGGTCGTTCCACTCAATTCGAACCTGCACGATACTTGAAAAACAAGGCTTCATACTTCAGGCATTTATTGTAGTTCGCAAACAAGCCACTAGCACCTCGAGAAAAAAAAAAATCCCTGCATCACGCCAAGTCTCTTCGCCTTGCATTCTCGAAAAGTCGCTTCCGTTTTCAGGGAGCTCTGCAAGAGTTCCTCGAGCCTTCCATATGCGACGCTCGTCTCAGTTATAGTCTCCTCCCCGTTGACTGCGCTGTTCATCATTGTTGGAGCAAAGCACCCAGGCCTAGGGGCAATGCGCAAACTCTCTTCTC